>JAODKN010000016.1:16831048-16842518 GCA_026774425.1 Petrocephalus zakoni | reverse complement strand
CGAAAAGTTGATAAGACTGTATGTCGGCTCTGTCATACCAAACTCATATTTTTAATAACTAATTTTAGACATCATCCCGTGCTCTTGCCAGGAAATTCTGGCTAAAAAATAACTAATGCTAAGTATACGATTGTTGAAAAGTGTTGCAACTGGCAATAAGTGCAGTAAGCAGGTACAGCCAATGAAAGTGAAACTTGAGGGAGGAATTAAAAAAAGGTGCAAATAGTTCAATTTGTTGAGAAAATATTCTTAATGTTCAGTAAAGAGGTATTCAATTAACACATTTCTAGTATGAAGAGCTAGTTTACCAAGGCAAAGGACCAGTGTTCAACTCCACCTCTCTCTGAGGCGATGAAGGCATTGTACACTGGTATGCAGTGGTATGCGTGGTTTGCGGCACAGTGGCGTCCAAATAACACTGGTACACATGATAATTAGCTCACGTTTCTTTGATATGCTATCAGCACAATTTTACTGAAAAAACCCCCAAAAAGAAATCCAAATTAGCCTGATCAATACTTATGGCAATGGGAACTAAAGAGACTGTGAAGAGCCGTCCAGGGAGAAGCTCCCGAGCCAATGGAGAGCAGGCTATGCCCGGCCCAGCAGGGGCCTGCCCAGTGGGGACCAAAGCCGGCAGCCAGGCAATCAGACATGCCACCCTTTTCACATTTCAGCAATGAGACGGATCGAACAGGCGATGGATGACTAGCCGGCCCAGACTTGGGGCACTCCCATCTACCTGTGATTACTCCATTCATAGGTAAACCTCCCAAATCTAGGAAATAAAGGCAATTTGGGAAATGTGCCCAGGTGAATCGGACTGATGGTAATGACCACCAGGCACCTCCTTTGGCCAGCATTACCCTCCCACGGAGCAGCACCAACACATGAACTTCACAGAGGGACCAGAGTGGGGGTTACAGAACTACTAGGACAGGAGCGTGACCTTGGCAACTTTAGCTAAAAGCGCATCTCTCTCTCTCTCTCAAAAGAGCCCCATTTGCCGGGAATTTCGTGGGCCAAACAAAAGAATATATTCTTCTTCCGTCTCAGCAGGTTACATCACTAAAACCAGCTTAATGTTAGCTTCTAAAAAATGAAAAAAATAAGAACAAAAGCAATGAGCGACTCCTTTGGGCAACCTGAACACTGATCAATATCGGCAATAAACGACCTCAAAAAACCCAAAAGTGTAACATATTGCTACCATTATAGTGCTAAAGCAACATACCAACAATTTTATGGACTAAAACTACCCTTCAAGTAAGCATTACTGTCAGGCTTGAAAAAAATGACCCAAAATAACATTCCATTTACCCAAGAGAGGTTTAATACTAGACCGAATTGAGCAGCCAACATAAATACAACTCAAAACTGTTGACCACAGTTCAAGAAACTAAAATGCCATACTTCTTCGATATAGAAGTCTGTTTTTCATGTGTGGTCCTGTGGTGGTGGAACAACCCACCCAAATACATCTTTCAAGAAACATCTTAGGAACCATCTGCTCTCGGAACCTCAGCTAACCTCATCCAACAATTGACCAACTGTCTTCGTTGAGTGTTCTATGGAAATAATTTCACTAATTGATGCTGTGTTCTTGTCCCTACTAGAACCTGTTCATCTTATTCCAATAGCTTTTCTAATAATTATGGCAAGAGCTATATAAAGTATCTTGCACTTGTCACTGGTGACTCATTGAGAGCCTCGTGGCACTGGTACCCAAGTAGATTCCTTGATCATTATATGCTTGTGATACATTACCCGTTTCCTCTGTATATCACAGTGGATAATTTTCTACTAAATAAACGTAAATGCAGAAATCAATGTCATAGCCTCACCCATAACTAGAGATGGCACAATATCATTATTTGTGGTCAGATCCAGATAGATATTAAAATTTTGAGTATCTGCCGATATCAATTCGATATTTTTCCCCTTTATCAACTACTAAGCATTAAATGACATATATGCATAAATACATTTCATATATATTCATTGAAGACAATCTGCCTTTAGTGTTGTAGCGGCATTGTTTGAGTCCTGTTGCTCAAACCAAAGCTGCGCCACTACACTACATCAGGAAACAAACAGCCGGCATGATTTACACACGACTGCTTCTTTGTTATATTCAGGTACAACATTCACAAATATAAGAAGAAATATTTCTTACAGTGCAAATTGTGCAATCTGCTGGCAAATGAAATATAATATCAAAATCAATGAAAGAATCATGACTGTATATCCCAACTAACCATTTCTAATACAGAAGTAGACACAAATCTCCAGTACAATACGTACAATAGAGCACAGATAAAACTTTTAAATGGTAATGAACCAAAATTTTGCAAGAATGCCAGTCTGGAGACCTACGTTTTATAAAGTGTACTGTGTTTAGACTTAAGAAAAAGCAGCACAATACTTTGCACTCTGTAGTAACCGGAATTCCACACCACCGACATAACGGCTCCAGCACACATGCGGCGCTGAACGACGAGCCAACATGTGAGCCTCACTTCGGCTCACTGTATGTTGCATTAAGGCTGCAAGCATTTTTGCAATTTTTCAGCCAAGACCTATTTCTGATGGTTTCTTACTAACTACCACCCCCCACCCCCCGAAACCCGGATCCAGCATTTTTGGCCAGTATCACCCGATACTGATAGAGGGTATTGGATCGGTGGCATCTCCACCCATAGCCACGTCCTTCCAACCGGATGTGACTCACCGTGACAGTAGTGCAGTTGCTGTTCATGGAGATGCACTGGTCGGCGCACCACTGGCAGCCATTGGTGTTAGCCGTGCAGCTGTAGCAGTCTGTGTATGAGTCACACTTCTCATTGTCTGCATCTGCAGAAACGCAACAGGACGGCAGGGCTAGTTCATTCACTCAGACATGTTGCTTCCAGTAAATTACACATGAATGAGAAAAATAACCCGTCAAGGAAACAAAACAGTTTCAGGCAAGTGCTTTGCAGAAGCATATTGGCAAAGAAAACAAGCAACATCAGCAACATCAGGCAACATAATCTCCTAAGTCCAGAAGCTGTGAGCTAAAATATCTTGTTTGGTCTTCACCATGAGTGTGAGAGACCCTGAAAACTCTCATGCGGGAGAAAACACAGTTGATGAATGCGGACAAGGCCTCTAGGGGGTGAAGGTGACCAGGGGAGAGCTCATGGGTAGGTGGAGGAGCTCGACAAGCCCCAGACCATCTGCTTTCTTGACTTCCAGTGACAACCCAAACATATAAATCCTCCCAGGAGGGCCGCGTGCGTGTTGCTAAGGGACACACTGTATCTTCATAAGCTTCATAAAAATGTAGCAAGCCTGCCGGACTGCATTAACTCATTCACCCTCTGAGCCTTTCACATCATACAGATCCTGCATTACTTTCCAGTGCAACCCTATACAAGACGCCAGCTTGTGCCTCTCAGTGAGCTCGCAAGGCTGGATGTGACATTTCCGGGACAAAGGTGGGTTTCTTTTGTTTGTTTCTTTTTGGTGGGGGCTGTGTCGGGCACATACATGCTTTGCGGGGGCAGGAGGCCAGCACCAGACGCTCCTGGTGGGGGCTGGCCGCTTCCCAGGGCAGACAGGCGCCCAGGCTGCCGTTCCACAGGCACCGGATCCCCGGCCAGGCAGAGCCACAGGACGATTCGCTGGAGAAGGCGGAGCAGCTCGCGGGGGTGAACGTGAGCACGTCACTCAGCAGCAGGCTGTTAAAGCCCCCAAAGACATACATGATCCTGGGGGGGGAGGGGGAGATGGAGGAGACAGAAACAGTGAGAGACGAAGGAACAGACAAGAGAGGTCAAAAGGCGCAGACACAGAGGGCAGTACGTATAAATCGACATCCCACATCACTGACAAGTGTGTTTATTTGCTTACCCAAGGAAAACATAGATAAGGTACATGGTAGATCAGTAGTTAAATGGAAGGGAAAACATGCACCAGACAACACAAGGAATGTGGCTGCTATGAGGCACGATGGTGGCTGTATGGTAAGGCATAAAACGTACTGTCAGTGATGTATCTGCACCAAACTACACTGCACAAACAGCTACTTATAAAAGCTGGCTTCATGTGGAGGTTTTCTGCACCTCTAGTACTGACATTAAATTCCAGGAAAGACCATGGTTATATTGTCAATCCGTAATCCCAAAACTGCTGCATGTGCTTGTCATTTATAATAAAAACATTACCACCTAAAGTCTAAATGTGGAACTGAGTTTCCAGGCATTCAGATAAAATTCAGAGATCATTGTGCTGCCATACTGAGCAATCTTATTCTAATCCAGCTATACTGCTGCCAAAGTTTAATGTGACATTAAAGATTAGAGTTAGCAAAGTTAGAACAGCAATGAACGGTTTCATGCTTCATAATTAAAATACTGCAGACTTCCAAAGAGTGAACCTACCCATTGCTGTAGACAGCAGAGTGACCAAAGCGGTTGACATCGTGGTGGAGGTCTGGTCGAGGCATTACTGACCATTCATCGCAAGCTGTGGGAAGAGGATGGCCACCAATGGCACAAGAGGGCCCTTAAAACTAAAAAATCCCATCAATAACAAGGGCCAATAGCTGCTTCTAAATTTAATACCAGCACTCATGTACAAACAAGCATAGTGAACAGAAGTGAAAGTGTCCTCTAAGTTTCATTTACATTTCCCCATTTTGGGGACACAATCAACCCCCTTCCCAAAAAAATGGACTGAGCCTTTAACATGCTTTTGATGAGCATGGTTAAGCATGGTCAGCTCAACACAGCAGAACCAGTTAGAGGGCAACACAAGATCCATAAGGTATTACACAACAACACATTCATATTTTGATCACAGAGGTCATTGTGAACATTGCAGGGTAAAACAGCATGCCACTGACAGACCACTTTAACAGAGCTGATACTGATTTTTTTTCTATTGTGTCAGAAAATCCATAACTCAATTTTTAAAACAGCAGCAAGAAACTGTGGGCTGGGGGGGCTTTTTACTAGCATGACGCTGGGGGTCACAACCCTATCACAGCCAAGCTGTGTATGTGTCTTTATCACAATGTTGAAAGGAGAAGGGGGGGGTTCTCAGACACTGCAGTCAGTTACCATCACTGCTGCTCAGGCCTGCAGCTGTTCCTCACAAATCCGCAGAAGACGGTGGTGAGGCCTGTTCCTCGTAAGCAACTCCTCCATGTGCCTCACCTGCATCACCAACCAAGGTCAAGGCAGCTCGGCGTCTGACGGCTCTGCAGTCAGGCTAGCCTGTGCACTCAAAGCTAACAGGGAAACCCAACGGCTAGCGAGGCCAGAGCTGGACTTAACATGAGTGACGTATTATGCACAGAGCTGCACTCATATTCTTGAATCTTGTTTGTTATTCACCAAAAGTCAAATTTTCTAAAACCTGGCCGAGTCGTTTTCATTACAGTTTAAAATGTGCAGTGGACTCTGATTGGTGTGTTCATAGTGCCCTCTGCTGGATACAGCAGAAAAGTACCTTTCTCCAAGTGACACTGCAAAAAATAAGTGTCAGACACAAAAAATATGCATCATAAAATACGTAATCAACTTATCTATACTGACCCAATCTTTAAGTCTCACATTGAAAAGGAGATTCAATACAAGATGTAGCCTGAATGCTTGTGAACCCAAGATATTCAGCCAGAAAAAGACTTCAGGAAGCAGGGCATGTTAGTCTGGTGGCACAGACCAGCAGCACCGCACTGCATGCAGTGAACGGTTCCAGATCCTGATTGGTGGAACAAAGCGACCTCTCAGAAAAGGCTAGAGCACAGGGAAAACTATACTGCAGGGCTTCACTTCCAAACGGGCAAAGACCGGCTTCATTAACTCCAAAAGAAGTGTCCTCTCAGGGTTAAGTATTTTCAGCTCAGGGAGTTTGATGTACTCTAATAAGTAGCAGCGCACTACTTCATTCCATTAAGAGCAGGGAAATGGCAGAGAGGCTAACTGCAGGGGAAACCCTAACAATCAACATAAAGATCACCCTCTGCCTTCAACAGCAGAGCTAAAAAGAACCAATAAAGTATCTGCTGTAATGGGGCACAGACATTCCGCCTAACTCGTACATACATTATATGGACAGAAGTATTGGGACTTAATCAGTGAATTCAGGGGTTTCATTCAGACTCATTGCCACAAGTAGATAAAATCAAGAACCTAACCATGTAGTCAGGTTTCTAAACATTTGTGAAAGAATAGGTTGTTCTGAAGAGCCCAGTGAATTAAAGTATGGTACTGTCATAGGATGCCGCCTTTGCAATAAGTCAGTTCCCAAAATTTCCTCCTTGCTCCATGGTCAACTGTTAGTGGTATTATTGCTTAAAGTGGCAGACCGCATAAAGTAACAGAGCGGGGTTGCCAAATGCTGAGTCGCATAGTGCGTAAAAGTCACCAACGCGCTGTTGACTCAATAACTTCAGAGTTCCAAACTTCCTCTGGCATTAACCCCAGCACAAAAACTGTGCACCCGGAGCTTCGTGAAATGGGCTTCCACGGCTGTGCACATGCAAGCCTCATAATCATCCAAGCGCAATGCCAATTCTCAGATAGAGCGGTGTAAAGCACGCTGCCACTGGACTCTGGAGCAGTGGAAACATGTTCTGTGGACAAATCACGCTTCCCTATCTAGCAGTCTGATGGACAAGTCTGGGTTTGGCAGATGTCAAAAGAACGTTGCCTGCCTGACTGCATTGTGCCAACTGTAAAGTTTGGTGGAGGAGGAATAAATGGTATGGAATTGTTTTTCAGGGGTTTGGCTAGGCCCCTTAGTTCCCCTTAGTACATTTTGGCCAATTCCAGCCTTCCAACTTTGTGGGAACCGTTTGGTGCAGGATCTTTGCTGTTCTAGCATGACTGTACCCCAGTGCACAAAGCAAGGTCCATAAAGACATGATGGGGTGAGTGTGGTGTAGAACAGGGGTGGCCAATCTTATCCAACACCATACTATAATAGATATTAATATTAGAGAGATATTGATATTAGATTATACTATATTAGAGGACTGATTGGCTGAAGAGTCGTCACACCTCGGTTTGAACAGCTGACCTAAAAGTGATCTCAAAAAACTGCACACACTGGCCCTTCGGGAATAAGATTGACCACCCCTGGTGTAGAAAAACTTGACTAGTCCGCACAAAGCCCTGATCTCAACCCCATCGAACACCTTTGGGATATAAGTACAACAGAGATTACGAGCCAGGCCTTCACATCCAACACCAGTGCCTGTCTTCTGGATGAATGGGCAACAGACTTCAAAATCTTGTGGAAAGCCTTCCCAGAAGAGTAACAGCTGTTATATCTGAAAAGGGGAGACCAACTTCATATTGATTCCTATGGATTTAGAATGGGGTGTCACAAAAGTTACTGTAGAAGTACAGTAAAGGCCAGGTGCCCCAATATGTTTGTCCATATAATGCAAGTACACAGTTCTGGATCATGTAGTGCCATCTATTTGACCAAAAACTGAATTCATAATGCCTTATCGAATTCATCCTTCATCTCACAGTGGTTTATTTAAATTTTCATATATATGCGGTAAAATACATAGTGCCACAAAGGCGCAGGTGGTTGGGCTGTAGTCCAAATCAAAAATGCATTCAAAGAACATGGACTGCACTGTGCTTCTCTGAATGGGCTGCAAATCACACATACACAAACAGGATAAGCATCTTGGGCGTAAGAGTTAGATGCAATGATGCGTCAGCTGTAGAAAAGATAGATAATCTCAATTCTTTCGATTTTTCAGAATACCCCAAACCAGCACTGTCTGTGGTGTTGAGATGGTTTAAGGCAACAGATCCATGAGAATGCAGACATGCTACAGCTGACTGATGGAACCAAAGAATTCATTTCAGGCAGCACTATAAGGAGATGGAGCCCCTTTCACAGTGCCACACTCACCCAGGTCATAGGCCATGAAGTCGGAGGAGAAGCACTTGGCCCCATGGCTCATGGATGTGTCATTGTGCGTGTTTCCGCCAAACACCAGCATGGTGCCGCTCACGATGATGGCTGTGTGCAGGTACCGGAAGAAGCCGCTGTCTTTCAGGATGGTCCTGAAAAAGAACGGCCAAATCCATGAGCCAAAAAACCAAGGAAGTAGCACTAGCTGTGTCTGAAAACCCAAACCACAGTGCAAAGCCTTAAGACCTGCCAGTACAAGTAAACATTCTCCTTTCATTTGCAGTTGAAAGAGAATTCACTTGTAGCCACACACATGCTAGCTTGCGCTTTACTTGTAGCCACATTCGTGGTAGCTTGCTCTTTACATGTAGACACACTCGTGCTAGCTTGCTCTTTACTTGTAGCCACACTCGTGCTAGCTTGCTCTTTACTTGTAGCCACACTTGTGCTAGCTTGTTCTTTATGTGTAGCCGCACTTGTGCTAACTTGCCCTTTACTTGTAACCACAATCAGGATAGCTTGCTATTTACTTGTAGCCACACTCGTGCTAGCTTGCTTTTCACTTGTAGCTACACTCGTGCTAGCTTGCTATTCACTCGTAGTCACACTCGTGCTAGCTTGCTGTTCACTCGTAGCCGCACTCGTGCTAGCTTGCTATTCACTTGTAGCCACACTCGTGCTAGCTTGCTATTCACTTGTAGCCACACTCATGATAGCATGCTATTCACTTGTAGCCACACGCATGCAAGCTTGCTCTTTACTTGTAGCCACAGTCATCCTAGCTTGCTATTGACTTGTAGCCACATGGTACCCTTCAACAGGGGGTGCTCTCAGTAGCACAGTGGCTGAATTTGTGAAAACAACTGTACTGGAGTCTGTACTTGTTTCCAGAAACAGAAATGATGCATCAGATGCACCCAAGCACTGACAAAGTGAATGTTTCATAGCGATAAACCAGTGGGGCAGAAACACACTCAGTTACAGAGACTGCTCTTATAACGTGATACAGTATGCACCCCACCCCCTGGGCTTCAAACAATGGACACTTTTTGCATTAACAGATGACCACAGGTCCTCTCTTCTCATGATAAAATAAAGGAGTCAAGGCGGCACAAGAACAAATTAATTTCCTTCCATAGATACCATCACTTTATCAGTGAAGGTAGATTAAAGTAACAGATCATCCTTCAATAAAAAAACACTCCTATTCATGTTAATACACCCATAAAAGGTTACATTTTAGAGGAGCTAAGTCGCTCACCTCACTTCGGTTCAGATACTTTCCACTAAGTGCTGAAGGTTCTAACACTCTGATTCAGATCACGAACCTGGACCGCATCAATCACTGATTGCGGGATTCGGGGGCCCTAGGATGAATAAATTGGTTCGTTCACTAAATGAGGGAAAGGAATTAGCAGGGATGGAAAATCCCCAGCAGGCACATTGGTTTTCCAATACTGAGCTGCACCTATCAACAGCCCAACCACCTGGACAGCAGTGGCTGATTTGCCATGAGGGAAATGGCAAAGCAAGAGAAGGCAAACCAGTGGAGCAAACATCAGCTGTTCTGTGCAATGCCTAAGGTGCGAGCCTTTCAAGACAAGCACAGGTGCAGAACAAGACACCTAGAACCAAGAATACACCATACAAATACAATGAAACAATGAAGCAGCCAAAAGAGCATGAAAATAATATACTAGTACACAGGTATTAATTGTAAAGACTGTTTCCCTACTGCGTGACTGACAATTCTACGTTCTCAGTAACAGCATCCACAACAGTGTCCTGGACTTCCTGTCAGGCAGTGCCCAGGTGACGAAGATGGGGAAACTTCACCCCCTCTGATCTTCAGCACAGAGGCAATCCAAGGATGCTGCCTGTGTCCAAGGCAGCTCAGCCTCTTCATGCATGACTACAGGACCAAATTCAGCCGCAACCGCATCATCAAATCTGCAGATGGCACTACGCCAATTGCTCTCATCAACGAAGATTAAACTGCGCAGACAAATAAGGCGACAGATCAGCTGGTGTAGAGCCATGACGACAATGCCGCCTCGATCATTGTTAAACCAAAAGATGTTATTGTGGACTTCAAGAAGCACTGCAGAAGTTAACTGTGGCATTCAGTGCACACTGCCAGCAACTTCAGGGTCTCAAAATCTCAAAGAAACTGAGGTGGATGGAGAACACTGGACATGCTGAAGAAATGGGGCATGAGCAAGGGAACACGTAGCAGTTACTACTGTGGTACCACAGAGTGTTAAGAGCAGCGTACTGGTGTGGTACAGCCACAGCTCACAACAGGAAAGGGTTGGGAAGTCTGGCCAGAACATCACAGGGACTGAACTATCCACCACCGATTAGCTTCCCCGAGCTGCCGCTGTCACAAGGTTCCTTCCAGAATTCAGAACCCCAGCCACAAACCCCACACCCCCTGCAGTCTGGCCGGCAGTTTCACAGCATCAGAACACTGACTACAAGATTCAAGAACAGCTTCATTCCCCAAGCCATCCGCATTTCCCATGGCAGTCATACCTGACGCACTTTACAGCACTGCTACTGCACTCAGTCGGCCAATGCCTATCATCTACTTTTGCACTAACCTTGAATCCTTATCTAACCGTCCTTTATTAGCTTATCTACACACACACGTCCGGGTCTCCAAGCTCGATACTCACCACATCCTGGTGTCCACTTCGTACTTGTACAGGTCATCAGCAAGCCCGTACTTGTTGGCACTGAAGGCCTTGTAGCCACCGTGGATGTAGATGGCGCGGGTCTTGGGGTCATACACGCTGCTGTGCCCGTACCCCCCCTGCACCAGTGCCCCGTTGGTCTTCAGGATGCTCCAGGTGTTGGTTGCTGAGGGACGGAGGGGAGACACTGGCTCCTATCAGATTACGTACTCAGATCGTTTAGTCACATAAACCTTGTTGATTCGGCACATATTTCCATTTAGCGCATCTGTATTAACACTTTGGATCAATTAAATCCTTTTTTAAAAGTTGTTTTCTGGCACAAATGCATTGACATGGTTATAAAATGAAGGGCAGGGAAACCAAGCACTAATATCCACTAGGGGGTGCCCCAGGACTGTGCTACAAAGCCTAGCTAAGCGTAAAATAAATAAACCGCAGGGCCCTGATGGCATCTTACCTATTCTGTCAAAAGAGATGAGGGAGATTATTTGCCGACCTTTAACCGTACTGTTTCAGAAATCCTTATCTGCTGGTGTGGTACCTTATAATTGGAAGCATGCTAATATAACGGCCATATTCAAAAAAGGGGATAGAAGTAATCCGTCAAACTACAGGCCAATCAGTTACTGGAAAAGTAATGTAAGCCATAATCCAAGCTAAAATGGTAGATTACCTGGATTCTAATAATGTTCTGAGGGATAGTCAACATGGATTTAGGAGGGGTAGATTGACACCAAGGTGGGTGGTGTACCAGATACTGAACTAGTGGCTCAGCAGCTACAGCAGGATCTTGATTTAATTAGTGACTGGGCTGATACCTGGCAGATGAAATTTAACATAGACAA
>JAODKN010000016.1:16786196-16801096 GCA_026774425.1 Petrocephalus zakoni | reverse complement strand
ATACCTTGGTTGTAACAAGTGGTTATTTGAGTTACTGTTGCCTTTCTATCAGCTCGAACCACTCTGGCCATTCTCCTGTGACCTCTGGCATCAACAAAGCTCACTGGATGTTTTCCCTTTTTTGGACCATTCTCTGTAAACCCTAGAGATGGTGGTGCATGACAATCCCAGAATCTCGCAAAATATGTTTAATTTCATCATTGGCAGTATCATACTTAAGGGGAAAACTTGGAAAAAAGGTGTTTTGTGCAACTGGTCCCCAATCTTTCAAAGACCTCCATTTTAATTGGTTTGCTATGGAGTGAATGACGCGAATGGCTTACAGAACAGTCGGGAACTGGCACAATGACAGCGAGCCTTCAACCAGCTGTAGGTCACAGGTAACATTAAGGATGGGTATTAAAACCATCACTGAATCTGACAGAGAAGTTTTGTGCATTTATTTAAGTTTATATAGTTTGTTTATATTTAAGGTGACCAAATAATCCATGTCATCCCAGACACTTTGAGCTAGTACAGGATTTGTAAACTACCATTTCAATTAAAAGGACCAGCATTCTTGCTGTGTGCTGATTGGTCTGTCTCCTATAATCATACATGTCTCACTAACGTTAATGTGAAACCGCTGGATGAGTCTTTCAATCAAAGAAACCATGTCAATGCACAAGATGAACTGAACTATTTAGCCAAGCATAGAGCCTTTCAGGTTTATCTAGGCACCTTATTTATATTTAAGTTTACACTTATGTTCTAAGTCAGCGTTCAATAAATTTTGTGTATCCTTTATTTTTAGCATGATATTTTACCATGCAAATAGAGGGGGAAACGTCCAATTATAAGCAAAAAAAAAAGAAAAAAAATCAGCAGCATAGATCGGCCATCATCTGACCCTGACTTCAAAATATCGGCATCGGCTATAGAAAAACACATCTTGGTCGACCTCTTATCTGAATAATAGTGGCACAGTTTAAAAATAATAAAAATGGGGACACAGAAATCGAAAGAATTCAAGACTTTGTTCAGACAGAGAGAAGCCACTGGTGGAGCACCAGAACCTTCATTCACACTGACAACAGAGACGAAAAAATCTACTTAGCAGAGATTTACTCCGGATGAGCCGACGAGAATGATGACCTGTAATTTGCATAGTGCTGCACCAGTCATACCACACTGGATTCCTATTTCTGCTCACAAGAGGCATCTGAACAGGTGACCCAAACTCCCAAACCCCGAAGGCCGACACAGACACACGGAGAACAGAGGAATGTCTCAAACCTGACTTGGGCCAGAGATTGAGACCATAACCCCAGAAAGGTTCAAGCCAGTGACACCCTAAGATTCACAGATTCTAAGCTGATCCGTCATTCACCCATTTTAGTTTCAAGCCTCAAGAATCACTTCCCGTTTCCAAAGACCAACCCCAGCATGTCAGGGGTTGTGAGAAGCTCAAGGGAGGTCTCGGGAGGTGCACACATATCCCTCTAAGACCATGGAGTGTCGCCTACAGCACTGACACTTTATACTGTGCTTCTGTGCAGAGCCAGACCTAAATAAAAACCACTGTCAAACTGAAGTGGTCAAATGGTATCTTCAGGTGTGAACCTGTACAGATGTTTCGTAGCTCATTCTCCAGAGACTTGCATGGAATAATCACCTCCTGCTGGGTCCAATTTACTTCCATGTAACCTTTTTCCACCTTGGCACGTAATGAACCCATAAAATAAATTTTAAAAGAATGGACAGCTATTGAGCCACTTGTTGTTGTTGACAGGAAGTTAAAAAGGTCTGTGACCCTCGCTTGGCTGGACATCGACCCCCAAGCCCTAGAGGCACTCCGTCAATGGGCCTATTAGTGAAGTTAGAGCACAGCTCCCTCCTGTGTTTAATGAGGCACACACGTAAAACCTGACCAATTTCAAATCGCTAAAATGAGCTGAAACCAAGTGCTATTCTCTCTGGAGGCCAGAGACACAGTGGCTGAATCTCAGCTTTCCTTGCACAAGGCGCAGCCTGCTGGGCCCTGAGATGAGGAGACCACCTGACAAGTAGCAGGGAGGCAGATTCTGGACCCTCGGAGTCATCAGGTGAGATCTTCCAGGGAGATGCAGGCACATTAAGGTGACCTCTCTTTGGGGCTCCTCACAGGGAACCAAGCAGGTTCCAGTGCACCAAAAACTCTAAATTCGTATTTAGAGCCCAACCTAAAATATACTGGTCCTCCTTAGTCCTGTGGTGACCCCAGAAGACATCAAGTGACCCACAAAAGCACTTATTCAGATCAGCCCTAAATCCAAATGCTCTAATATTCAGGAGGGCAGCCCTTTAATTCTCAATCCTACACGGCAAAAAAAAAAGGCAAGGGTGATGTTGAGACTGATGCATGCATAACACTCGGCAGGTTACTAAAAACTACAATGTAAACCCCAAAACCCAGTGGCATTACCAGCTCACCCGGCCTACTGCCCATGCCCCAGGGTGTCATATTTGCATCAGCTCGCCCTTCAGAATGACTCAGAAAAACTGGAATAAATAAAACGGAATTAAACAGCAACGTCATTATTCACATAGGAAGCAGGAAACACGGCGTCCAGCTGAGAAAGAGTGATAATCAATCAAGAAGTGATCCATAAGAGTTGCCAGCGAGGGATTATGGGCTGCTCAGATTCCCAGGCAGCCTCCCTCAGCGTGCATCCCAAGGACTCACAGGGACTACTCACAGGGGCAGCCTGGGCATGGGGGGTTATTCTCCACCACGATTGGATCAGAATAGTCCCATTTCTGTTATTCGTGGAGAATGGGTCTCTGAAAGGGACCTGAAGCCTTTGTGAAGATCAAGCTCAGAAACTGAACCTCATACAGAAACAAGCCTCCACCAAAATAAACATGAAAGAAAAGATCTTTGAATTTCTGGTGAACTCAACCAAACGCATTTCCCCAGACGAGTTTTGTGGGGACAGACACCCGCACAAATGAGAGAAAGCCTGGCGTTCAGTTTTCAAACTGGCCAACATGTCTTTGAATAATATCGTGACAGACGATATTATCATTTACATTACTTTAAAAAAGCGTCAGTCATTAAAAAAAAATTCAGAATTTGGCCACAAGGAGGCATTTAGCTCACTCTTAAGGCCCCTTCAGACACGCACTGCCACCCGGAACTTTTCTAGACATTACCCAGAGGGGCTGTATATGTGAACAGAAATTTTCAGGTGAGTTCAGCGCAAGCAAGTGACGTTTCTATCGTGCAAAAACAGAAGAATATGTAGCTACTTCATGCCTGTAAATGACTTTCCATTATTTCGCTGATATTGTTATCAAGATAAAAACAGTTGTAATCACAGAAGGATATACGATGTGTCATGTCTTGCCTGCTGCATGCTCTACAGTAGCACCACGCCGTGAACCAACCAGAATATTTCTAGTTGTTGTAGACACCTCTGATGCAAAAAATCTTCGGTTGTGTGCTACACGTGTGGATGGGCAACTCCAGAAATGTCCAGAGTTCATGTATAAATATGGCTTTAACTACAAGGAGCAAGGGTTGAGCCCGAGCAAGAAAACAATCTAGTATTTTTCTTCATTTCCAGGTCAGCCATCTTTCTTTTCTGCAGTGTAGGTGTAACGCATGTTTGATGGTTATTGTTTCAAAGCAAAAGTTGATATTGTTAGTCACGATAATATCGACATATCGCCTAAGTCGAAGAAAGCCATCCATCAAAGGTGCGAAAGGAAAGGAAGGGAGCCGGCAAACTGCTTTAGTGTCATATGGAGAGATGAGGAAGAGTGTGGTCAGAGTGCTCCGCCTCCACCAAAAAGTGGAAGCCTAAAGCCCCACAGAGCAGGAAGAGGGACGGCAGTTTGTGAATGGGGCCAAGTGCACAGCCTGAGAAAGTAGACCAGCCTTGAAAGGGCCAGATGGAGATCCCCCACCTCCCTCCTTGTCCTCCCCCGCCCTCCCATGTGGGGCCCGGACAAAAAGCATGGCCATGAACAGGAAGCCTCAGCGCTGCCCCCTGCTGTGCACATGACAACTGCGGCCAGTCACAGTGGCATGTTCTCACGCAGGAAGCACTGGCCAATCGGAGCGGTCGTAACATCCGGGCTGAACACTTATTCTGCCATCTGCTTATTTTTAAACCGGCACCCAAAAGCAAATCATCAGCGGCTCCCTGATCATTTCCCGTCAGCGGTGGACACTAGGTGGGCAGGAAAAGCCAGTTACCTGTTAACAAGGTGTTAGTTACTCCTTCTCAAATATTTGCAGGGATGAGGAAACTGTAAACCGGCAATTCTTAAGGGGGGATGCATTCAGCATCACTGCGGGGCCTCCTTAACTGCATGCCTGCCAGGGCTGCAATCCTCACGACACAGCTCACGATGCCCTGTCAGCAAAGTAGTCCTCATTCTCCTATCCAAAAAGGCTTCTCGGGGGCGTGATAAAGCGTCACCAACAGGGGCCTGAGCGATCAGGGGGCCAAACCCAGTCCAGGATCTGTGAGAGCTCATGAAAAAATGAGGCACTGGAACCAAAGACTAGACAGGGCTGAATTTATTAATCAGAATTATTACATTTAAACCCCAAAATCAAGCACCATCACCAGAAGGGGTGTCACAGTACACAAAACTCACAGTGCGGTACATACCTCAATTTTGGGTTCACGGTTAGGTGGAATTTCAGTACGGCAGGGAAATGAATTTGTTTGAAATTATTATTAAAACTGCAAACACAATTAGCAACAGTTGTAAACCAAAGGCATGTCTGAATAACAAATCATAAGAGTGCTTATTTGCACAGTTTGAAATAGATTATGTAAAATAAAACTATACTAAAATATCATAATAATGACAATGAACTAAAATCCTACTACCAAGTATGGGTGCGTATCTGTCGAGATAAACATCCCTAAAACCTTAAATACCACAGGAAGACTAACTTGCAGAGGCGGTTTGTGTCTAACTTTGATTGTACACACACTAAGATGATTGTCTCAAATGAGATACCATGTTTGCTTACATTTTGAAAAACACATCAGAGTTCTGTATAACAGAGCTGACAGACAGTCTTGGCCTTATCAACTATTCCGTCTCCACTTCTGGTGTAACTAATTAAACATCAAATTATGACCGCAACCAGCATTAGCCATTACTCACAGCCACAATTAACATGGTTTTCCATGTTGAACATCTACTTCTGAATTTAGGTCGCAGCCGTTTCAATACATACAATTCTTTGTGTGTACCGAGTCGAAAATGATGTACGGAAAGGTACACGAAGCATACAAGTGCCGATACAACGCTAGTCACCAGCTGACCACGCCCACCGGCCACACCCCAGGGTGTCATGTTTGCCTGTTTTAGGGTGCAATAAAAAAAAACCCTATAAATAAATACGTTTTAAAAGAGCAACAGCATTCTTCAAACATTAATAGGGAAAATCTTGGGGTCCGTGGTCTTGACCACCTGAGTGTGCCCGACAGCACAGAAATGTAAGCGTACTACACGCCCCAGCATGACAGAGAGATCGGGTGGCTGCCTCGGGCGCACAAACGCACGCTATTGCTGATCTGACCCAGACTCCAGCGAAACTCACCATTATCATCACACATCTGCAAACGTGCCATCCGGGACGCTGACCCGGAATACTCCAACATGCTCCGAAATGCAAACTGCACAGGGGGGCAGAGACACGGCTTCCTTTCAGAGACTTGTGTCGAGTTGAAGGCACCCCAAGGAGGAGAGGGAGCACACGCTACCTTGTCCTGAGCCAGCATTTGCTATTTTTAAATGGCTGCAGAAAGAACACATGAATCCAGTCCTGCTACTGACTCAAAGACAAAAGGGGAGAGAGACAGACAGACAGACAGACTTTTGTCCCTGTATGGTTGAGCAACAGACGGATTAGTCTCAGATTTCATCTGAGCTTAATGACTAGTATTTGGAGCAACCTAAATAACCAGTCTGTAGATTAAATTGAATGTCAACATGACCTTTAACCTCACAGACTAATGAGAAGGCATCATCATGTGACACTGCATGTTTATGGCTGCCTTCTTTACTTGATTGCTCACATGGCAAGTTCCAGCGATGTCTGCTTTATACATGTCTAAATCTGTATTGTACAGGAACGAACTGACATCACAGCCCCATGGGCACTCCGCCGCAAAGATCTCCCATCCCCCTCCCCAACATGAACCCTGCCACAGAGACTGCCCTACTCCCTCGCGAGCACTGAACCCCCGCCCACCCCGCCCCGTGGACATCCCGCCACTGAGACCACCCCCTGATCGCACCCTGCGAGCACCCCGTTGCAGAGACTGCCTCCCGTGGGAGACCCTACAACTGACACCACAGCCACCCTACTACACTCGAACGATGCTCCTTTCTGCGGTGCCTCCCTAAGTGAATGATTCTGTGTTCTTTAAGAACAAGCCACTGGTCCCTCTCCAGCAGTCCCCCCCATGCCCAAAGCAGTCTCGTTACCATAGTAACAGGCTTCCCACAGAGGGAACCGGGCTATCCTGACCGAATGTGCAAAGCGATGGAGACTAGGCCTGAAAGGACGCAGCTAGCACACTGTGACTGAGGCCATCTGATTCAGGCAAGGAGGCAAGGAGGGTGATGGACACTGTACGCATCTGTTAGCCTGGTTATGACAATACAGGTTGCTACCATCATGGGAGGCCGCAAGGCCGATGACCTTTTGAAAAGCTCCCCCATAGCTCTTCCGAAATAACATCAGTAGTGATATGGTAAACCAACCCCTCCATCCACCAAACAGGAAGCCGCCCATCCAACTTAACCCACTGCGGCAGGAGGGTCTCACAGGCCTCCCCTCAACCCCACCAATTCCAAACGATCCAGTAGTAGCAAATTCAAACTCTGGTTTTCCCTGAATTCCCCACATCGTCACTATACTTCACACAAACATTTTCCACTAAACATAATTTAAAAACTGGGGTCATTTCACTGTGTGTTCCAGAACTAGTTATTCCAGAGTAAATTAGCTAGATGTTATAATAAGGCGGAATAAAAATATCTTTTTAAAATGAGACCGACCCCATAACACAGCACAGGCTCTACAGCCTATCCTGTTTACAAAGCTTCTGTTATATTCTCATCCATGACAAAGTTAGGCAGTATGACGGAGCCATGGCACCACCATCCCTCCCCCCCCCACCCCACAGGGTGCCTTAACGCCCGCGGGCCACACACAGCCATATCCAGGCTGTGGTCTGGGGGTCTGGAGAGGGAATCAACCCTGGCGACACGCTGGACTCTGCGGACTGGGACAATGCAATAAGAAGGTTGCCAGTTTGAGCCCTGAGTCTGGCCTGGTGGTATCACTGTTGGGCCCTTGAGCAGGGCCCTTAATCCCACACAGTCCATGAACAATGGCTGACCATGCACTCTGCTACTCACTCGAAGACCAGCATTTGCTGAATAAATAAAATGACACAGAAAACTGGGATGCCTTGATTGTTGTGGTGATTTCAAATATAATGCTGAAACTGCCCATTTATCGCTCTGTTCCCAATGGTAATCACAGTAATCACACACAAGCTGCCTACCACTCCAACACTATTAAAAATCATTTCCACCATGACAAATGCAATGAATATTCTTCTTCACGGTAGAATGAGACTTCGGGGTGCCACTTATATAGTGACATGTCTCCGGGATGTTCTGAGTGCAATCAGGGTCACTGAGCAGCCAGACGCTCTTTCCGGGTGCCACGCGTGCTCTCTGCGACAGATCGTGCGGCGTGCGGGGGTTAGCTGTATCTGGGAGTATCAGTACGCCATTTCAGTGCCGGACGACAGTGCACAGACCACATCAAACTGGAAACCTTACGTCTAAAATAAGACATTCAGCTCAGAATCAGCTCAGATCCTGTGGGCAAATCAGTAACAGCCCCAGACATAATCCTCTTCACTACAGGACAATGGCTTCAGAGGGCCAAGGGCTGCAGTCTCCCCTCCTTCCATCCATGCTCAAGCACTGGGGGCCTCCTGGGCAAAGGTGCTGCCTGAACTCCTATAGAGGTAATTATTAAACCCGATAGCTGTGCCAAGCTGCCACCTGTCAACACCAGAAATAAAGCTTCTGCTTCAGTGCGCTGGACTTTTTATTCTCATCTACAACCTTAAACAGCCTTTTTAAAAATAAAGCAATAATTGTAACTAACACAAAAAACGCTATGTGGGGTGTAACTCCAGATTTAAAAATAAAGTGATTTCAATACCAACAAATTTAACCAGGGTGTTTAAAATCTAGATCCTGAAAGTAGAGGGAAATGTGGGAACAGAGGACAGGACAGGCCATCGGTGTGCAGCTCCAGTGTCACTGGGTATCCATAAAGAGCAAATGTGTGACCCAAGACCAAATACAATCCGAAAGATATAAGACAATGATCCGACAGAACCAACAGTGTCCTTCTATATCAGACGCATAAATCAAGCACTCGGGGAAAACGATGACGTCCGTCAGGGCTGGGCCAATGCGAGAGACACCTTAGCTCCCGAGAGAGGAAGCGGCAAGGCTGCTGACCTAGCAAGCAAACCACAGATATGCTCACTGACTGCGCAAAGGAAGCACCCACACCTGGCGGCTGACTGAGGAGGTGAGCACAGTCAGTAAATGAATGAATAGCCCAAGCATATGGACACGGTCACTGTGGGGGATCACAGGCCGGGCATATCGGGGATGACAATGAGTGACCCACAGGAAGAGGTCCAGTGTCAGTCACTGAAAGGCAATTGGACAGCATGTAGAAAATGTATATGGAAACATGGTCAATGTCAGGTAAACCAATCTCCAACACAGTGCGTTCAGCATCAGATTCAATACAGGAAAGTTAAAACCTTAATACACAAGATTAGTGTGGAGGCATCAGGCTAAATGCATTTAAGGCATAAACAGAGTATGACATCGCCACCTTTGCTTCATTCCCTATAGCTTCTCATATCAGGCATACAAAACTGAGAAAAATCATTTGGAATGGAGGCATGTCACCTGAACAAATATAACGAGCTGACAGCATTTAATAATTATTGGAACAACCCTATAGCTGTAGGTAATTGTACTTTTTTAAGTGCAGATATGGACTGTGAGGAACATTTTAGTACCACTGGGGGTACATTAATGTTGTTTGTACCTTGGGGATGTTCCTCAGAGTCCAGAGTTCCTCTGGTGCAATTAACTACAGCTAAGGGTACAATTTGCAGGCCCTTGAGGTTACAGCCCCAGTGACAAGCAAAGGTACAGAAACATCCAATCTCCTAACAAATACACAAATAAAAGGCCTTCTAAAGCAGAGCTTAAGGATTAATTTGAGTTCTTAAAACAGATTGACATCCAAACAAAACGCCCAAGAAAACTCCTTTGACTACACTGAATAAAACGAAAACGCCTTTCAGTCATACACGTTTTCATCGAGCACAATTGTCTATTTCTCTGTCATGACATCTCTTTCATACCGTTATCAGACACATCGGACACTGGCTGTTGAAGCAGCCCTAACATTTGGTGGCAGTGCGTACTGTAGTAAGCCGGGCCAGATCTCTTTAAAAACACTGCCACCTTAAAACTACACTCTCATCCGTCTGTGCCTTTAAAAACTGACATTTTGACCGTGCGGTTACAAAAAAAAGCAGTTCGCATAAAACGAATGACAATTTTAAATACTGAAGAAAATGACAGCAAGAAACGAAAGCAGCTTGTCTAGTATCGAATAACACTGTTACCTACTCATTACATCAAACATTACTCAGCCTGCACCGGTTACATTGTAGCTACGTGTTAAACATTTAATAGACACTTGGGCATTAGGTGGAAGCTAAACGCTTTGTTACCAAAACATGGTTTTAAACAAGCGGCGCTCCAGCCGGCAAGCACGGCCAGCTCCGGGCTCTTTACGTATTATTCGGTTAGTCTGCCATGGTTATTTTAGGGCTGAATTAATAAACCATCTGACACAGCCAAGCTGTACTAGTGCTTACTAATGATCTTCCGCAATGATAAATCAGAGAAAGGCAAACGGCGGAATGGACTCGCACTACCGATACGAATATCTATAAATAAATGAAGGAGCGAAACGTCGCCGGGAGGATGCGGCGGCGGGCTGGGTGTGCAGGCGGGCAGACAGGCAGGAGGGCAGGGCCACACGAAGCGTACGGCAGCGCGATGCGGATTAGGCGGCAGGGCGGCGAAGGCAGAGCCGGCCGGCTACCCTCACCTGAAGCGTCCCCCGCAGTGCTGGCACTGGTCCCCGACCCAGCCGGGTTCGCACACGCAGCCGCCGGCGGGGCTGCACTGGCCGTTCAGGCACGGCTTGTCGCATTCCTTGGCCTCGACGGGAGACGCGGGTGCGAGAAAGAAGAGGAGCGCGGAGAGGAGCAGCGCGCCGGGGGGAGCTCCGCCGGACAGAGCGCGGCCGACAGGCGAGCAGGCCCGCCGCCTCCTTCCGTCCGTCATGGCAGCTCAGCCCGCTCCCCGACCACTTTTATCCGGACTTCTTCGCCTCTCGCTTCGGAAAATAAAAGCTCTCTTTTCTGGGAGCGAGTCGGACCGTGAAGCCGGGTCCCGGGAAAACGGCGTAATTTCGGACGGAAGCCCCGAGAGCCGACCGCCGCGACACGCTCGCATGCGCCGCTGTACCGCCGACTTCGTGCCGGAATCCGGCGTACTTTCGTTCCCCCGTCAGTCTATCGGCTCTCCGCGTCGCAGCCCGGAATCTGCGGCCGTCACCCCCGCGCGGCGTCTCGCGCATACCGACACCTGGAAGTGACGTCGGCTTAAGTACGGGGGCGTGGAAAGGGCGGGGGGTGTGCGCGCGCGGGGGCGGCGCGCGTGGGCGTGTGTCTGTCTCCCTGTCTGCGTCCGCGCTTCTGTCTGCTTGCTTGCCTGCTTGTTTGTTGCGAAGGCATTGGTTCAGTCTTGATATGTGAAACAAGCGGCTTTAAAGCTGCGCATTCTGTTCGTGTTTTCTCTTTAAATCCCACGTAGTTTCTACTGCACAAAAAACAGTGATAGTGGGATTCTCGTCCCACTTAGCAAGACAATGCCATCTGGCCCTGCACCTCACGTCATTTTGCATTACATGGCAATTGTGTTGTACTTAGAACCCCCCCCCCCCCCAGCTGCATTTTAAAACCATTTTCTACGTGCTGTCGCGTGACCCCATCAGACCCTGCGTCAAACTTGTACGCCAACCTTATGCCACCGGAGTGCAGTTAGAAGTGGCCAGGTGCACCGTGTACAAAACGTGTTTATGTATTAGTAGTTAAAATATGAGCCTACTTTAAGTGGTTTAGATAAAGAAAAGGCTTTTCATAAAAACTACTTTTTTATTCATTTAATTTTCCAATAAGCTATGAGAACACTTGTCACATAATCATATGCATCATAAGATTGGCTTAGAATTGACACCCGTTGATGTACATATGTTTTGCAATTTTCAAACTACCCTGTAGTAAAAAGACGAGATCACTGACAATTTTTTTAAATAAAACTTTAGATGGCAAGTGCCAGGGTGAGGATGTGGCTTTTCAGCTCAGAAGCTATACAGGCTCCAGGCCTTGTTCCGTGAGTGTGGAGTTTGTGTGGATTAATACCGGCTACTTTATTTCCTCCTGTCCTGTATGCCCTGTGACGGACATCCCATTCAGGACATCTCCTACCAGAGTGTCCTCTACCCAGTCCTCATGGACTGCCGGAGAGTCCACATTTTTGCCATCTCCCAGCTCCCTGGCAGGAGCTTGGATGGAGCAAAAATATGGACTGTCTGGTAAGGAGCTGAGAAGGAACAAAAACATGGACTGTCCGGCAGCCCCTGAGGACTGGGTTGGGGAACCCTGCTCTACCACATGATCTGTGCTTCTTGGGATGGACTCCGGCTACATTGCAGTCCTGGGTTACACAGTCCATACGTCCATTTTCTAACCACTCATACCACAACCCACAAACACACAGAAAGAACATGCAAACTCCTCACATAACAAAAGTGAAATTGTTATTGTTGACACACCACAGCAAAATGCATCCTCTACATTTAACCCATGTGACATTGTGACACGGCAGCAGGCAGCTAATTCAGCGCCCGGGGAGCAGGGCTTGGGGCCGATACCTTGCTCAGGATACATCAGCAGTGCTTGCAGGTGGGGGACTTGAACTGGCAGCCTTTCAAATACACGATCACTTCCCTAACCATCACACCACCACTGCCCCAAGCTAAGAATGCTAGCTAATTAGCCACCAGTGGCACCCCAGCCATGCTATAGACATGCTGAAATATTAATGCTTATTCTACCTTTCTTCTGGTTTATATTCCTCTAGCATATGTGTGTTTAAACCTAAGGCTCTGGCTCCGCAAATCACAACAGTGAGTGCAATAGTGTAGGGCCAGCTACAATGCCCATCTCCCCTGCAGCATTTTACAGTGTTTCCTCCCAACGTATTATTAAGATCATTTGTGATTACCTGCAATGCACTGCACATCCAGCAAATAACTCAGCGGGACTACAAGTGATGCCTCGTGTATTCTTTCTTTCTTTCTTTTTTTTTGGAGGTAGGCTCCAAAACCTAAACAGCCTAAGACAAATTTTAACAGAATAGCGAACATCTGAAATTTTGTTTGGGTAGTGCATGGGTTAGTAGGGCAGGACTATAGCCTGAAATCTCCAGGATTAGGCACTCTGTTTGCATGGAGTCTGCATGTTCTCCCTGTTTTCATCTGGGTATGCTGGTTTCTCACACAGTTCAAAAAACATATGTTTAGGTTAATTAGCCGTCTCTAAATTTCCCATGGTGTGTTACTGAAATCCCATCTGCCTTGTGCCTTGGGCTTGATGGAACAGACTCCAGGCTCACCAATATCCTGTATTGGATAAGCTGGTGGGACATTGGATGAGTTTTTGTTGGAGTCTGATTATTTGATTATCATGTCAAAATGCGGGTGTAGAATTAACTTGTTCCCTATTTTTTACGAAACATTATAAAAGATCTGGCCGACCAAGAAATTACAGCAATAAAGAACGGCTTTTAAATGGAGACGAGTTTTTCTTATAATTATGAGAAAAATGAACACGAGGACCGAACGAACACTGATATCAAACATTACGTAGCAAAGCAGTGAGGTTAGACGCCAGACAATAAGGTATACGCACGGTAGGTAATTTACACCATAACCAGAGACACGCGAGGAGTTTCCACAGGACACAGGTAACACGCACCCGACAATCGAGAACAAGTAATGACACTAACTACAAACAACAACACAAGTGGTTATTTACAACGCTCAGAATTTGCAATGCTCCCAGAATGCTCAGCGCATCTTGCCGGCGCTACAATACATAAAACCAACGGACACGCAGTTGCTAGTTTAAGGTCACAGTAGAGAGTTTTATTTCTTTTGATGTTACAAAACTGGAAATGAAGTTGATGGGTAACACTTTGCTTGACAGGGCACAAATAATATTGTATTATGCTATTATTTATGTTTCAATTAACCACAAACTAAGTCTTATTTACATACTGATCTCATGTTAACTCATCAATAATCTCGAGGCTTTTTTTTTTATCTCAGGCAGTTACTATATGTGTTACTATATCTGTTATTTTGTAAACTTTTGTGAACTACTGAAAGGCCTACTGAGGGAACAAGTCATGAACAAGACAAGTGCAGTACTGATTTAATGAATCATGATGCATCTTTTATCTCAAGTAGCAACTATATTTGTTCATGATTGGTTCATAATTTGTACTTCAGTAGTAACTGAGTTATTACTTAGTATTAGTGTCCAATCAAGTAAAGTGTTAGAGCAGCTTTTGCAAAAGTAAGTGTCTATGCTGTCTATAACTTTTGTTTAGAAAATTTAGCATTGTAGATTAGGTAACTGGGCTAGAGAAGGATCACAGAGATTGTGTTGGGACATCTGATTTAACTAATAAAGACCTAAAAAGTAGCTGTGCACATAAATAATTGTGCTCAATGTCCAAAAACAATTAAAATAAAAAATAAAAATTAAACAGCTGGGGGATGGCTAGGGTCCTTAAACATAAACCTTTAGAGTGGTTTTTTGCTGGTCCTGAACTGTGTGGTGGGTTTATCACTGTTGTCCAAGCCATCTATTCACCTCTGAGTTAACATTTCTGGTAATCTTACGTGAGCCAAAGAGGCTGATCCTCACAAGCTGTTAAATGACTGATAAAATCCAGGACCATTCCTGGCAGAGCCTTATGGCTGTAATGAGGAATATAAATGCCGCACGAAGTGACTCAGCACAGCACAGAGCGTAGTGGAGATAATGTTATGGTCCTCTTATCTGAAAAGATCCATCTTCGTTCCATCTAGTCTGTTCATACGATAAAGCTGCATTTTATTCTTTTATCTCTACGTCTGAAATTTAATCTTAGTCTCGGCAGTAGTCCAGATGTGACAATTCGTTACATAATATAAGGGTGATGAAGTTATTAGACTGTGTCATCCAACCCTGTAAACTAAGCCTATTGAATTTGGCTTAGTGAATAAAGTAAGACATTTAAACTTCAATTTTGTTGTCTTTGCTGTTTTATGTAAATCTATTTGGTTATTTCTTTTCTCATACAGATATAATTTTTCTGTTCTTTTTTTGTCTTTTCAATGTTGACCAGGACCACGTTTTTATGATGGATAGATGCTATTTGTATTTGATGTCATTTTAATGCAACATGCAAAAACTGTTGCAGATTTGTCTTGGTAATATGGATAAAAAAAACAGCTTTGCTTTACACAGTGCCACCTTGTGGACAAGTCTTA
Source organism: Petrocephalus zakoni (assembly GCA_026774425.1). Taxonomy (NCBI): domain Eukaryota; kingdom Metazoa; phylum Chordata; class Actinopteri; order Osteoglossiformes; family Mormyridae; genus Petrocephalus; species Petrocephalus zakoni. Next base: position 16,786,302 of record JAODKN010000016.1, on the reverse strand, counting down.
TTAGTGAATTCTCAAACACGGTCGTGATGAATGTACACTCACCTAAAGGATTATTAGGAACACCATACTAATACGGTGTTTGACCCCCTTTCGCCTTCAGAACTGC
>JAODKN010000016.1:16720864-16731250 GCA_026774425.1 Petrocephalus zakoni | reverse complement strand
CAGCCACTGTTTAGGCTACAGCAAAATAAAGGGAGTCACAGCTTGTCTGGGATTTTAGCACTGAGTCGGCATGACAGCAGGTGTGGGTCATACGTGTAAAATACTCAGGGTAGAAATGGTACCAGTCTTAAAACTTTTACAATGAATCCAATACTTATCGTACAGTACATTTTAAATCCATGTATAGAAGGTGCCAGTTCTGGCCTAGCTTTTGCTGACAGTTTTAAATATATTTCAACGTGCACCTTGATCAACAGAGGTCTTCCAGTGCTATTAATCAGTGTAGAACAGAGCTACGAAAATCAAAATCAGTTTGAGGGCAAACTCAAAAACTCCTTGATCTCCATCAGACTCACTGTCGAATGAAACCTGCAGTAATATGCACCCTGACGCCAGTTAGCACCAGATTTTGGCATGCATGTCTAAGGCATGCAAAAAAATGTTTTGAAAGTGACTGCGCCAAAGTGTCCTCAGAACAAAGGCCAGGATGCGATCGCTCATCTTAATACGTATAGTTACGCTCACCAGCTTGGCCCGACTCCGCCCACAAGCCCAGCTCCAAAATGACAGATGGCTAATGCTGTGCTTCTTTATGGACCACTTTAAGCCCTGTCACCATCTGCATAGCCCCTGACAAGTTTTCTACTTCAACACATGCTTTACACATAGCGGCTTTGTCAGTGAAGAAATATTTACACACTTTTACTTAACTGTAAGAAGCTCAGCCCCCAAACTGCAGATAGTGAGAAATAGCTGGGCATGTCCCTCAGGTGTCACCATTAGATTGGGGTAAATAGACTTATTGTCACATCTTAGAAAATACGGCAGAGAAAATTAATTACCTGTCAACATGTTTTCGCAGTGTTCCGGCATAGCGGTAATGACTGCTTGCCAATATTTAAAAGGACAGTATAAATATAAGTGCCATTTACACACCAACTAAATATATGCATCAGATTGTGTGTGTGTGTGTGTGTGTGTGTGTTCATTTGCTTTGTTGACATTTTGAGATTGTGTGATGCTTGCATTCCAATTTGAGGGTTGACCGTCCAAGACACTCATATGATAAGCGAAAGGGTTTTTTTTTTTCGTTAAAAGAAACCCATCTTGATGGACGTCTGACTCAGATTACAGAAATCACAGCACATAAAATATTTTAGGCATCGCTGAAAATAAATAAATGAATCTGACATAGCTGAATCTGTGTGATATAAAAAGGTTTCAGCAAACTACTAAAATTATATGAACAGATGTAATGAAGTTCAGTAGATGGTTAAGAGGTGAATACAGTATATCAGCATTGCTATCGCAGATTACGTTTATTTCTTGTTTTTCAGTTTTTAACCACAGACCAAAAAATCGCCTCTTGGAATGCTGACTTTCAATGCTGGATCAAAGTACACGCCAGACAGTCACGCGGTGCCATACCGAGACAACAGAAAAAAAACAATCTTACCAGCCATGAGGTGCCTCTCACGCCCCAGGTTTCTGAAGAAACCAGCATTTGCTCCTAAAATCCGACCACTTCCTCCTTTTTGGCTTTACATGCTTTAGGTCTCCCGCTCAAGGTTTAATCCAAGGCTGATTCCACTTTCAGGAGGCAAAAGGCAAGATGGAAAGCAGAGCTCTTGCTGGAGTATTAGTGTGGTTTGAGCTATTTTCAGATGCAGACATGCACATCTACGGAACTGAGAGGCATTCCGGGGGTCAGGCGAAAAGTGACATCACATTCTGACTTTGCATGAACTATGCAAACATCTCCGCTACATTAACACCTCAGGAAACCATTAAAGGCAGACAAAATTTTCATGAAAGATAATACACTTGATCTCTGTCCCTGGCTAAAAAAAGGGCCCTGAGCTTTCAATTCATACAGAGCAAAACTGAAATTCCTTCACATGAGGGGACACAGGGAAGTCTTACACAGTGTTTATTTTTGGTGAGGTCGCACACCAAGAACTTTCACAAGACAGTTGAGGAACCGCCTTTGTTCATTGGTTTTAGTCAACGGTTCTCTTTGTATAGCATCCAGATATTGTACCAAAAATACACAAAAATATATATTACAAAATACTTTAACCCCGATAGTCTTGAAATCTATTAAATAAATGAGCAACAAATAAATCTTCGGAGGATAACAAGATAATCGTTATATCTTATATATAAAATGCAGTTATAAAATAATATATTATTATATATATAATATTATATATTGACTCCTACCAGTTCCAACAATTGTTTTCCACCTGTAATAGCTCAATTTTTAGATCAGTATTACAATTTAAGTAGGTTTCTGGGCAGAGGGACCTTCATTATGAATCATAATCATCACAATGCCCCTCTATGAATTATTATTCACTGAATTATCTGTAGGATATAAGTGATGACTTTATCTTTTGGGTTAAAATGATTCTGATTAGACTAGAATTATCGCAGTAAAGATGTGGATGACGTTTGAAGTGTATAAGCTGGCAGGCACTGAAGATACTGTGATGTTCCTGTGCACAAGCAACTTTACCCAGGACACAATCATTACCCTGATTCTACTATAAATATTGACATGCTCTGGAAAAAATTACTGATCAGACTATTATAGCATTAAGTAGGGCAGTTTGTGGCTCAGTCGGTTCAGACACCAGTTCAAGTCCAGAGTGATTTCAATATTGGGCCCAGTTTCTCCAGGGGCTGACACAGCTTTTTTTAATTTTTTTTTTTTTAATTATGTCGCTTTGGATAAAAGTGTCCGCTAAAAAAATTAAAATGTAAAAACTTACACAACGTAAACTTAAATGATTAGAAGAGGAAGGCACCCAGATCAGGCCTCAAGGGAAGCAGAAGAAACCACAAATCAATAAGATGAAGGAGATTTACAGGGAAATGAGATCACTCATTTGGAAGGACTAGGTGCTATTTTAAAAAAGGGCATAGTGTCCTAATGAGTGTCCGCAGAGCGGCCCACCCTGGCAAGCACATCATCTGATGATTTGGCAGAATTACGGTCATCAGAAATGCGATCACTAGGCAGAGATTTAACATTCCTTAGCCAAAGAATTAGCATATAAGAGAAACATGAGCAGGGTAGGGGAAACGCCTATTACAATGTTTTTAGTAAATAGTAAATGGGTTTTTCAGCAATAAGCAGTGTCCGTTCTTAAGTTACCTATTAAGCCTGCAATATCCAAAATCAAGAAACAGTATAATTTGGTATTTCAGATTATTTATTCCTTCACAGAATATTAAAGGGGATTTTTTAAAAAAGCAAAAAAAATGGCATCTAATCAAATCATTTTGGTGACCCTGTCGATATTGTTGTCAACTCAGAGATTCAAAATTCATTTTCTGTATTTAGTATTTCAAGATATGACTTTTGAAAAGGTTTTATATATAATACATATAATCACGACAGGAGAGAGGAAGGAATTGGCAGCAGGGGCATGGGGAAACGGAAGGGGAGTACAACCTTGGGGGATCAAAAAGGGAAGAAGTTGCGCGGACGGACACAGGCAGCATGAGGGAGTGACGTCAATGACAGGACTGGGTAATGCAGGACTGGGAAGCACTTTTATATGAAGACGAGGGAGCAAGCGAGAAGCAGCTGGAGTGAATCACACAAGAGGAACAGACAACAGGAACAACAGGCAAGACTAATGCATAATGCTAGGGAGAATACGAGAGGGGCAGGTAGGCTGGCCGTGACATACAGCCCTTAATTATACTTTCTAATTATTTTTTTTTATGCAACATCACAAGCAATACAACCGTTTTATATCCCCTGGACATCAACCACTCTCTGAGCCAGAATACGAACAAGCTTCAAGCTTTATTTAAAAAAAATAAACAAAGCAATTTACCCATATTTCACTGATGCAGCGGCGTTCAAAACATGGTTCTCTTTAGTGTAAGGTGATATATCTTTTGGGCAAACAAGCTCCAAAAATAAAATGCCAACACCTTCATTGAGGTGACACGGTGCTCAGAAAGCTTGGTGTTGGTTTACAAAACCATCAGGGGACAGAGCAGGCAGCTATGTTCTGAGCTGATAGTCTTGCGATAACTTGTCTCATTAGTTTAGCAAATTCCAGTTTGAACCTCACTACTGAAAATCAGTTTCTTTGATAAAAAGGCCCTTCCCCACCACAGGAACTTATTTCGGGAACAGCTCAGGAACTTTTGTTACTTTCCCACTACATGAACTTGGCCTAATTGTAGTTAATGGTCTGTTTTTTTTTTTTTTTTTACTTTCTAACTAAACTAGAAATTACTGGAGTAGGGCTTATAGCTTGGTGACCACATGCACCGACACCAGCTTGGAAGTTACAGAGAAGTGCTGGGACAGGGGATTGAACTAGCAGAACAAAAATGTGGCCGATGCACCCCAAGTACATTAAATACATTAATGAATTCTTTATTTTGCTTGCGTTTCTATATTTCTGCCTCGGAAAATTCAATCTTTGTAATAAAACGTAAAAGTCGTCTTTCCTTTTGTGCTCAGGCTTTCCTGTTGTTTTATGATATTTTTGCCTAATACTGCCAAAACCAATAACCAGCTAACCTCTGAGCCACTTGCTGAGCATGAGGGGCTTCCGGCAGTGAAACTTACCTTATTTGCCAGTGTGACTATAACTGTCAGGAGCAAACACACTTTTTCGTCCTCAAAACTGCCCAATTATGTGGTTTTGTGGCAGAGCAGTCGGGAGATACTGATGTGGTATGTGAAACTCAAAATGAACAAATCGTAAGTTGACCCAGGCCACCAAGCTACCATATTTGTCATGTTGGCATCACTGATGGCTTGTACTTTAATAGAATAAAATGGCTTTTGATTCACAAAGGTAGGTTAATTCGCACTCATTTCACTATCTGCAGTTACTGCTGTATGCTGTTGTTGGGCATCTGATAAATAAAATTTGATTTGATTTGAGGTGCCCTTATCTAGGGTTGAGCAGAAAATCTGATTGAATTGTATTCAAGATGAATGTGTTCTTTCCAAAGCTGACTATTATCTAATCAATACAGATAAATATCCTTGTCTGTCTTTAGTATTTCTGTCTGTATTATCATTGTATTTCAGGGAAGCAATGACACTCACTGACTTGCTACACACACTGTCCCTCTCATATAACCAATAAATAAATTCTCCTTGCCCAACACAAGCCTTTGATGTGCATGAGAATGAAAAAGTCTTCTTGACATCCCTAAGTGAACCTTTGACTATGCAAAGCATGCAAAAACACTGCATTACATGCATGCATTCTCTTCTGTTCAGCATCCCCGTTCGCATTTTATTGTTCTCCCTTCAATGCATTTTACAAGGCGCCCTATCTGAGATCTGGTGACTGTGGAGGCCATTTGAGGACAGTGATCTCACTATCATGTTCAAGAAACCAGTATGAAGCTCACTGACATATGAGCTTTGTGACATGCCACGTTATCCTGCTGGAAGGAGCCATTACATACTGGTACACTGTGGTCATAAAGGGATGGACATGGTCAGCAACAATATTCGGGTAGGCTGGGGCATTTAAACGATGCTCAGTTGGTACCAGTTTAGGTGACAGGAGCAGCATAAAGACTGCAGCTACTGTAGCCCATGTGATTCAAGAGTCAGTGTGTTTTGCATTCATAGATGCTCTTCTGCATTAACAAGGCATCTTCACCCAGAGAACCGCCGCTCACTGGATGCTTTTTCTTTTTCTCCCCATTCTCTGCAAACACTAGAGATGGCTGTGTGTGAAAATCCCAGTGGATCAGCAGTTTCTGAAACACTCATACCAGCTCATCTGGCTCCAGCAACCATGCCATATTCAAAGCCACTTAAATCACCTTTCTTCCCAATTCTGGTGTTTGACATTTGAACAATAACAGAAGCTCCTGACCTGTATCTGCATGATTTTATACATTTTGCTGCTGATACGATTGACTGATTAGATGTTTGCTTAAATGGGCACTCGAACAAGTGTACATAATAAAGTGGCCAGTGAGTGCATTTAGTTCACATAATTTCTGTTATATATTGGAAAATCAAATGTTAAAAAACCCTCTTCAATAGGCTTTTAGCACAATTTCGTGACTATTGGCTATTTATATGTGTGAATGTGAATTTCTGACACCTAATTCACAGTAGTGACAACTACACTTATTTACAATTCATGGGAAGAGATGACACTTAATATTTGAAACAGAAAATTAAATCCTATGAGACAGAGAGACCAACACTTAATATTCCGCTTACACAAATAAATGGGAAATCAATAAATCCTGCTTAAGATTTTATAGATGTATTGCTTGTTACATCAAAGCACAACTCGTATTAATTATTGGCATAATTGTTCCTTGCTTTACATTGGGTGCTGTGTTTTCCCAGTTTGTCCAATTCGTCCAATTTGATAAAGATCCACAGAATACGATAAGATTTACTCTGCTCACTGTCCATCCAGCTTCCCCTGCTGCTACAATTTGTTTTCATCCATATAATGATTTTGTGCAGTGGTAATAAGATCCATCAAAGAAACAAAAAACAGAGTAATAAGATCAAAAAGAGTTGTCCTGTACAGTTCTGTTTCAGTTTCAGTGTGATTTCTCATGAAATTGAATCACTTCCAGATCTCCGCCCATACAACGTGTCACCTACACAATGCTTCGGCAAAGTTTTAAAAAGGTCTGTCAAATACTTTTTGAGTTACTGCATTAACAAGCTCAAGTGTCTGAGGCTGCCCCTCTCTTTGCCCTCACTATAGGGTGCCACATCAGCTTTGGTGCAAAAAAAAAGTTTTATCAGGTCCAGATCTTCACCCATATAATGTGTCTGCAAAATCTGAAAATGATCTGCCACATACTTTTAGAGTTACTGTGCTCAAAAGACCAAATGTCTTCTACACCTGCCAATTCCATCACTGCTGCTTCATTTTTGAGCCAGTTTGTCTGAGAAGGAAATCCATCCATACAATGTCTTTCTGAAGTAGAAATAAGAATCATTCAATATTTGTTGACTCATATTCAGAATGTCAAATGCCATCTGCAGTCACCCTTTGCTTTGCTGCCACTAAGCAGTGTTGCTTCAGTTTTGGGGTCATTTCTTGTACAATTCAAGCAATTCCAGTTCTTCACCCATACAATGTGTCTACAGAGTTTGAAAAGGATCTTACAAATCCTCTTTGAGTTATCAGTGTAACAGGATCAAGTGTCAAAACTTTTCTTTTGCTCTCACTACATGGCGCTGTTTCAAATTTGGGGCGATCTGTCTCAGAATATAATCAGCTCTAGTTCCTCACGCATACACTGCCTCTGCGAAGTCTGAAAATGATCTGTCAGATCTATCAAATATTGTTTTAACAGCACCATAGCCAGCAATCTCAGACCTTTTATATCGGAGCTACTGAGGCACGATGGACCATAGTCTTAATTCTCAGGTAATTGCAATAACCAGAAGTCCAAAGACAGACATTTCAGGTCCAGAAAGTTAAAATCCTGAACAAAATTTAGTTTCAACCAACCAGCTGATTACTATGTGACTGGGATTCTTTATACTCATCTAGTAGGTTGAAACAAAATCCTGGTCTGAATTTTTACTTTCTGGACCTAAAATGTCTGCCTCTGCAGAAGTCATATGTACGTTAACAGAAAAAAAGACAGTGAACAGTTAGCCCTGGTTTCAGGTTATCTGAGATGATGATCTGTGATGTCACAACAATCACGTCCATCCATAGAATCACCATATGAGATAATGCTTGTGCAATACAGCACTAGGAGCTGTTTAACGGAAAGCACAGGCATTTCCAGGAAGACCTTGGAAAGACAAATCCTCTAAAACTGTCACTTGTTTTGGTGATGGAACTTATGTAGTCATAACTAGGCTTAACAGTCAAATCAGGCCATACAGCATGAATGCATGTTGGTCATGGTCTTGTAGCCGTGGGGTACGGAGGTTTGCACACAAATGAATTTCCCCCTGGGACTAAATATATATATATATACAGGAGAGCGCTCCGGAGATGGCAACGCAAGCAAGGCAAGGGGGGGGGACTCTATGCTAGGCTGAAGGCTCGAGCTAACCGACCACCGCTACCCAGCCTCTTACTAGCCAAGGTGCGGTCCCTGGAAAACAAACCGGATGAACTACGAGCCAGGATCACAACGCAGCGGGAAATAAGAGAGTGCTGCGCTCGTATTCTCACCGAGACCTGGCTTTCCGACAGAGTTCCCGAATGCGCCGTTCAGCTACAGACGCTCTCCGTACACCGTGGGGACCAGACCGCAGCCTCCGGTAAGGCTAACGAATTATCAACAACTCCTCGCCAGACGTGGCGCTATTACTGCTGAAATGTCGCCCCTACTCTCTACCAGGGGAATTATCTGTTGTGTTTGTAGCCGCTGTTTACATCCCGGCGCTAACCCCAAAGCAGCACTCGGAAAGCTCCACGACATCCGCATCAGAGACGACTCCCCCAGACGCTGTTTACATCCCGGCGCTTGAACATTCCCACCCGTGACAAGAACACCTTGGACCATGTTTACAGCAAAATACGCATCGCATACAGGGCTGCACCCCACCCCCACTTTGGACAGTCAGACCACATTTCTCTGTTCATGTACCCCCTTGTCACCAAACTTGTGAAACGATGGACCCCAGAGACTGAGAGCATCCTGCAGGACTGTTTTGCTCAGACAGACTGGGATGTGTTCAAAACTGCAGCCACTCTGGAGGGCTATTCTGTCCGCATACAGGACTATACTGAGCACGTGACTGGGTACATCAGCACTTGTGTTGACAATATCGTGCCCACCACACAAGTCAGGAAGTTCCCCAGCCAGAAGCCCTGGACTAACAGTCAAGTACGACACATGCTGCGTACTTGCGCTCTTGCATTTAGATCAGGCAATGAGATAGAGTACAAGGCTGCAAAGTATGGACTGAGGAAAGCCATCACGGCAGCCAAGAGGCAGTACACAGAGAAGCTGGATGGCTTCTATTCTTCTGCTGACCCTGGACAGATGTGGCAAGGCCTGCAGCACATCACAGAGTACAGGGCCACCACCAACACCATCAGCTTTGCAGGCAGCCTGCTGGATGATCTCAACACCTTTTAAACCCACTTTGAGACCCCCAGCCACAGCACAGAGAGTAGGTATGCATACACTCAGCCCTCCCAGACCACCTGAACAGTTTCAACAGACCAGGTACATAAGGCACTAAGTAGGATCAACTCCCTTAGGGCAGCAGGACCAGACAACATCCCTGGGCAGGCCCTCAAAGCATGTGCTAACAAGCTGGCTGATGTTCTCACCTCAACCTTCAACCTTTATGCAGCCAGAGCACTGTTCCCACCTGCTTCAAGACCACAACCATTGTCCCCCTCCCCAAGAAAAGCACAGCTACCTGCATGAATCACTACAGACCAGTAGCACTCACTCCAATCATCGCAAAGTGTTTTGAGAGAGTGGTGCTGGCCCACATCCAGAGCACCATCCCAGACACTCCGGACCCCCTGCAGTATGCCTACCAGCCCAACAGGTCCACATCAGACGCCATTGCTGCTGTCCTTCACTATTCCCTCTCCCACCTGGAAAATAAAGACTCCAACATCAGGATGCTCTTCGATGATTACAGCTCGGCCTTCAACACTGTCATCCCCCACAAACTCATCCACAAACTGACCACACTCAGCCAGCACCCCACCCTCTGTGACTGGCTCCTGGACTTTTTGACTGGCAGACCTCAGTCTGTCAGGATCGGCAACAGGACTTCAGCTAGCATCACCACAAACATTGGTATCCCACAGGGTTGTGTTCTCAGCCCCATCCTCTACACCCTCTTCACCCATGACTGTGTCGCCTCCCACATAGACAACATTGTCCTGAAGTTCGCGGATGACGCCGCAGTGATCAGTCGCATCACTGAAGGGGATGAAGTGGCTTACAGGAGAGAGGTGGCTGGTCTGGTGTCATGGTGTGAGGAGAACAACCTCACCCTCAACACGGACAAGAGAAAGAAGATGTTAGTGGACATGAGGAAGAGGAAGAGGCCTCATCAGCCACTGTTCATCCAGGAGCTTGAAATGGAGAGGGTAAGCAGCTTTAAATACCTGGGCGTCCACATCAGTGAGGACCTCATCTGGTGACTGAACACCACACAGCTGGTCAAGAAGGCTCAACTGTGGCTGTACTTCCTGAGGAGGCTGAGGAAGTTTGGTATATCAACCAAAATCCTCAGCAACTTCTACAGCTGTATCGTTGAGAGCACACTGACCAGCTGCATCACTGCATGGTACGGCAGCACTACAGCTATGGACTGCAAATGCCTGCAGAGAGCGGTGAAGACTGCAGAGAAGATCATCAGGACTCCACTGCCCTCTTTGCAGAGCAGCTACCACCGCAGAGTCCAGAGGA
>JAODKN010000016.1:16699204-16712427 GCA_026774425.1 Petrocephalus zakoni | reverse complement strand
TGTGTATATATATATATATATATATGTGTGTGTGTGTGTGTATATATATATATATATACACACACACACACATACACATACTTTTTTGATGTTTCGTAGATGTCTTTGCTTTGTTGTCTGATTCAGTCACATTACTGATTAAGTGACTTAATGGCACAAGTAATACTTATTTACTAATGGCACATAAAGAATCTTGAGTCACAGTTTAATCTTGACTTTACTTGACCATGTTCTTATACGTATAGGAATAAAACTCAAGGCTTTACTCACTTTGCTCATAAAATCATCTGTGCTTTATGACAAGGTGCACTTGGGGAGGCCGGTAAAGAGCGACTGCTAATTGTTATCTGTATAACAATTTAGCGGATAGATCAGCGGCCGAGGGAGGCTTCTAGCGCCTGCATTATGGTCATACTGCTCTCAGAAATATGACCTTACAGAGTGTCTCACTGCAGGCCAGGCCATGGCGACACCAGCTATCTCATCTCTCTACCCGTGTGGCTCTGTGGCGCCAACCACATGACCCCAGGCGCTATCTTCTTACACTATTTATACTTGGCTTTCATAAATAAGGCTGCCTCTGTTAACTACGCCACAACACCAATGCTCTGCCAGATTGCTCTAAAGCCACGCAGAAACTAACCTCCTGCAAACCTCGCCAGTCAGCAAACTTTAAAAACAAATCAGTTAAAAGAAAGAAATGTTCTCTACATACTGACATATTATGTATTTGAAATGAATCAATTTCGTCAATGTGTAAGCATAGCTTTTCCATTATTCTATAAAAATTATAAAACTTCAATTATTTATTTTGACTTAGTCAATGGCCAAACTATTTAAGTCAAATCAGGACATTTTAGAGATTTCTGTGGTAGTAAAGAATTGTATCTGACTCCAAGAGATTATTATCATTTCCAGATCATTTGAGGCTACATTGCATACCTCTGGCAGGAAAATTAAATCTCAGTACAGGTTCCCTGCACATTTGTGCAATTCAGTTAGCATTGCCCATTGTCTGTGAACAGATATGTAGCTGTAAGTATAATTACCCATAACAAGCCCTGTGTTAAATAATCTTTCTCAAATAAGATCAAGGCCTTTTTAATAAGAATGTATTACAGTATCAGGTAAAAATAGCATATACAAGCAATGGCCTTTCAATTTTAACATTTACTCCAATATATGAAATAGTATTTTTCATTATATTTTGTTTAGTTTTTTGTTTAGCGTATTTAACATTCTTTGCAATACCTTACTTGTGTAACAGCGCCATCTTGTAGTGAATTATTTAAAAACCCAACCAGCTGAAAAAATTGTCAAGTAAACATTAACAGGAATGTTAATGACAGTCACCAGTAAACTTTCCTCCATACTTGCAATAATGGTTTTCTCAAATCTTCTTAACATGTCATTTCCCAAATAACATCAGTTAATAGGTTCCTGATGGCTTACTCTCACAATATATATCAGCTTTTTTGACATATACAGGTTGATTAAAAATTGACTGCAACCTGTATTTAATCCCTGATGTCAATAAATAAACTCTTGTAATCAGCATAGACTGAATATGCAGTTTTGACAAGGAAATTCAAGGATGTTTAGAAAAATATGATTCTCAGTCACTGAAAAACATTATTTGGACCTGTTTACACTGCGCATTCAGTTCAGACCTACATTCAGTTGATTGATGCCCAGTGTGCTGCAAGGTGGTTCACTGACACACTATGCTGGTCATATTTCAATTTGTTTAGAGAAAGTGCCTCAATACTCAACGGCCCTATATTGTATATTGTTGCAATGTTTAGTGTTGTTTTTGTCCTTTTGCGCATTGTAGTTTTTTAAATGTATATGCAAGTTGCATCGCGGTCTGTGGAGAAACATTGTCTCATCTCACTATGTGCTTGTACACAGCTGTTGATGACAATAAAGGATGGTAGCTAATTTTGGTCAGCTAGCTGGCGTGAGATTTTCAATTTGAGACGTTTGTATACACATTTACATGTATGTAATTGTTTTATTATTTTGTAAATAGTCTGTAAAGTTTGAAAACTACCCCCAGCTCGCACACTCCCAGCAGGCCCGTCCAGATAAGGAGCTAACAATGACCCTGATAATGCTAATAACAGATCCCACACCTCTACCTCCTCCACCAGCTTGCTCATGGGGGAATAAATGCTTGCTCTTCTTATGAAAATACTTTAAATAGTAAAATTTTCCCATTAATCTTATTCTCTATGAAAAGACTCCAGTAAAACAGTCATACCGTAAATATTCATATTGGAAAACTGGCATCAGCTTTACACTGCTGAGCCCTTTCCGGGTGTTGCAGGAGTGCCAGTTCCTGGCAGGGTGGCTCCCAGGGTGGAGCCATCACCTCCAGCCTGTCTGTGTGAACAGTCTGCAAGTTCTTCATGTGTTCTGTGAGCTTTCTCCTGCAGTCCAATAGATGGAGTAAGGCAAACTTGGTTAAAAATGTTCACTTCATACTCCAAATATGAAGTAAGGAATAATTACTTCAAACATGTTGAGTTCCTGGAGCTGGGAGTCTAGCAAGTCTAAAGTTCCCAAGCATATTACAGCACGGAGTGGATCTCAAAACAGTGGAAAGTATGTTGTTGTTCTTGTTGTACTTCTTTCTTCTCATGTTGTTTTCTCCGCTTTCCTTCCTCCACATTCACCTGGAATGAATGAAGGGCAGATGTGGAGCAGGTCACCAGCTGAAGATCCTGGCTCTATGACGATCCACTTGCAGCTCAAGACAGAAGTGGGGTTTATTAAACTAGAAGAACACTGGGGAAAAGCACAAAGCAACCAGACCACGAGGAGTCAAGGCAACAATAGGAACAGCGCAGATTAAAAAAATAAAGTAACTATGGCTAAACACAACTAGGGAGCAGGACTAGGAAACTAAAGAAGAGCAACATCAGGAAAACACACAAGCGTGAAAGACAGAGGGAAAGGCAGGATGACCACCAGTGCATGCTGGGAAAAGGGGAAAGGTCACAGGAGGAGGGATCAGAGGGTACCGACCCTGACATGAATAAAGTGATTTTACTTGCAGAATATAGAGCTTAAAGAAGTGCAATATTAGTCTGGGAACATGCAAATTATCAGGCCATTGGCAGAGTAGGAGCAGTCTGCGGACTCAGACTACAGATTAGTACTTAGATGTGTTAACCCAGCTGTGAAAGCCTGTGTGATTTTACCGACATGCAGGATCTGGAGCACAGGCCTACTTCAGCATCTGCCATGAGACTCTCCATCTGTAGAAAGGAGCATTTTAATGTACAGGCCCAAGCTCAGGGGCCTCTGCTCAGAAGCGGCCTAACCTTGGCTAAAAAATGTGAAACCTAGATTTGCCAACCATCCTATATTTTATGGGATTGTTCCGTATTGAAAAATAATATCCAATACAGGACATATTTCGTCCCATATTTTTGAGTCCAGACTGAAATTTAGTTTAATGTGGGCCAACCAATGCCCCCTGACATGCCCCCTTTTTAATTTCATTATTAGGCCCCCAACTGATTCACATCTACACCATGGTGGAGAATAAGGTTCCCTCTCACCATGTTCGTGCGCCTCTGTCTGCAAGCCGCAGGCCCTAGCAGATCCAAAGCTTCAGGTAAGAATTCAGCTCTGCTGTTTGGTGGAGGTTCAACACAAGGCCCTTCAGAGACTCTGTTAGAAGAAATGCTACCATAGAGACGCCATTATGGCGAACCTTGTGCTTCTCAGAGCACCTGATCCCCTGGAATCTCGGCCACATTGTCACCATGGCTCTAGGGCTCATCCAGAGATCAGGATAAAAATGCTCTTGTCTTGTAGTCTTACCTCCTTTCAAGTGTCATGGTTTTGAACCTGTTTTGCACTAGTTCGGCTTTCACTGAAAACAGTATTATCAGGAATTTATCTCGTGATTTCTCTTGAATATTAAAAGTATTTGAACAATGTGTACCGTTGTTTATATTTTCTGTCAACATTTACCTCCCTTCAGATTAAAGCTCAGCAAATTGCTATTATGAAAGCTGACTGTGAATGAAGTAACACATTAATTTGCTTGTCTAAAGATGTAAGATGAGGGAAGGTACTATATATCAGGGAAGGGAAGGTAAGGGAAGGTACTATATATCAGGGAAGGGAAGGTAAGGAAAGGTACTATATATCAGGGAAGGGAAGGTAAGGGAAGGTACTATATATCAGGGAAGGGAAGGTAAGGGAAGGTACTATATATCAGTCTCTTTTTCTTTTAAAAAAATAAATCTAATAAAAATAATTTAAATTTAAAATAATTTAAAAGGCTGTTTTTGGTAAACTGTCTGGAACTCAGAATAAACATATAGTAGTCACTTTAAAAAATCCTTTTTAGTAACACAAACAATATATTATAGTATTTCTTATGTATTAATTAACCACAAACTATGCATTAGTTACATACTGATCTCATGTTAATTTATTATTAATCAATCGTGACACGTGTTTTATCTCAGGTAGTTACTGTATTTGTTACTATATGTCTTCATCTGTAAACCTTTGTGACCTACTGAAGGAACTTCTGAATGAACAAGTGACAAATAACACAAGTGAAACGCTGATCTAATGTTTGTTCATCATTAATGAATCATGGTACACCTTTTATCTCAAGTAGCAACTATGTTTGTTCATGATTTGTACATGATTTGTTCATGATTTGTACATGATTTGTATTTCACTAGTAACTGAGTTACTGCTAAGTATTTCTGCCCCATCATGTGAGGTGTTTCATCCAGATCCAAGAGAATAATCAAATATGATTTCACTCTAAAAGCTTATCTGGTATTTGCTATCGACATATTTCCAAGAACTCTATCATACTCTTTCCTACATCTGATTATTTATTAGTGACTGTATTAGCAGTGAGTATATATTTTGTTTACTTGATACTCCTTCCGCAGGGTTAATGAAAAGCTTCTGCCTGAAAGGTCCATATCGTCTGGATTTGTCAACAAGGCAGCTACTGTGTGGGGGAATGAGCCATCTCCGTATGTCATGGTAACGTTGTCCGTACATTCACAACACCAAGACGAGATCATCGTAGCACTGTACTGTGCATCAACACATCATAGCAAGCTCACACATTGGCCTCCATCTTTATAATAAGTGTGGAATCTCATTGTCATAAAAATGTTGCAGAAACTGGCAAATGTGAGCGTAATACCGCGTTTCACGGGACGATCTGCCAGATCATGTTCAGCATTAAAACAGCATGTTATCTTTAAGCACAGACTGTTCACATACCGACGCCATCGTGAAAACCAAGCCGCTAGTCACCGTGACGCTGCACCGTGCCTCCCACGTTAGCGGTGCCAAGCCCTCACTCGCGAGTGACAGTCCCTTGGGCTTGTACGCGGTTGGCTGTATCATCTACCCCACATCTTTTATTATGCTGACATTGCTCAGTCTGCTTTTTTTTCATGTTGCAATTGGCCACTAGCGTGGTTTTCAGGGAGGGCTGGAAGTGAAGAACTTGCATGACCTCCTCAGTAAGGAGACATCCCTAGGAAAACAGACATAATCTACAGGACTATGAATCACTGGCATTTACACCAAACTCTAAAGGCATGAGGGCTTTAGCTTCGCGTTCTGGGTCTGTTATTTCTCCATGTGTCTTACGCTGCAATGTGCTGTAAAGCCAGCATCTTCCAGAGCCACTTCTCCAGTGCATGGTTACTCTGAGCCGGAAAGTCTATCCCAAGAGTCAAAAGGCATGAGGCAGAGGACACCTGGAAAGGGATGCTAGTCCATTGTAGGGTACACGCTCCTGTAGTCTGGGCACCACTTTACCCAAGTGCTTGTTTTTGGACTGTAGGAACGCACTGGAGAGCAGAGAGAAATCCTTCACAAATATTGGGAGAACATGGAAACTGGAGTGAGTGGGAGCTCACAACTTCCTAAAATGTTTAACCATGGTGCGAATCAATCAGGCACCATCAGATTGCTAGGATTTTGGTTAATTTTTGTCATACCCATCAAACCAGATGTGTTTAGTTTTATACTGTAAAACCGTATAATTGTATAATTTTCAAGTCAAACTCAGTTTCATTGTATTTAATTTAATATTTATTAGGCATACTATTATGCCATGTAGATCATTAATATCATACATAATATCATAGTATTTTCATATATTTATCCATATGGTTGTATGTGTGTGTGTCTGTATGTCTGTGTGCATGTGGTTTGCCTGTGGGAGAAAATGTCCCTACAATGATATTTCCCCAGAAATATCAGAGAATACAATCAAAAAACTAAAAATACCAAAACTTGTATTTTGTTTGGTTACTTATGGTTAAGGTTAGGACTGGGTAGGGGTTAAGGTTGTCATAGTTGGGATTAGGGGTATACTCACAGAATCGAATGGAGAGTCCATGTATTGTGTGTGTGTGTGTGTGGCTTATGTTTATATTACTTTGTGGGGACCAAATGGCCCCTACAATGTGATAAAAACCTGGTATTTTGACATTGTGGGGACCATTTTTCAGGTCCTCACCATGATCTGTGACTGCAATCGAAAAACTAAAAATGCCAAAAGTCTCGTATTTCATTTGGTTACTCATGGTTAAGGCTAGAGCTGGGTAGGGGTTAAGGTTGTCATGTTAGGATCAGAGTTTTCCCCATAGAAATGAATGGACAATCCCCACGAAGATAGAATTACAAACCTGTGTGTGTGTGTACGAAACATATTTCCGACTGCTCAAGCAGTTGCATTTTAAGGTACCCCATGTGTAAAATGACAAAGGCATTCTACTCTGTTCTATAAAGGATTTTATAGTTTAACGTAACAGGTGCACTATCTACCTGATTTTTTATCGTTTAGATCTCAGTTTTGGAAGTTGGAAATGTAAAGATTTAAAATTCAAGAGCATCGTCTGTAAAAGCTGTGCTGTCCAGCCTACATCCTGGGCTAGACTGGAGTGTGCATCAGCTGCAGATAATCTGCCTCTCCTGGCAGGGGAGGTGTTGGGCTGGCGCTGGAGAGCCCCGTAAATTCAACCAGAAAGGAGGCCACCCACAGTAGAGGTACATGGGTCTCATTTGTAACCAGCTACTGCCTACATCAGCAGCTATGCAAAGCAAGCTGTGAGCCCCCGAGATGAAGTAGGCGTGGCAGACGGGGAGTCTAGGCTGACGGCCTGGCTGCTAGAGGCATCGGCCGGAGAGCAGATGATTCCTCAGATAGACTGGAATGCGTGATGACACTGACCTCTCATCTCTTCGGACTTCTAGGATATATATTTAGATGTGCAAAATAAAAATTGAGGAAAGGTTGAATTTCATGCACGCGTTACATCACCGCCGACCGACTCTAAGCATGCACACACGAGAAAGCACTCAAGCACACAAGTAAGAACTAGTGCAGGACGGCATTAGATAGTGGAGGGACTGTGCGCAGCCTGCTGAATTTAAATAGTGAGGCCTTTTAAGGGAGTTATGAATTGTCCCTTCAGAGCGATGCAGCCACAGCGCCAGCTGGACGTGGTTACTCTATGGGGTCTTGTGGAGGACTGGCGTCAGCTAGGGCAAAGGACATTCCAGAGGAATGTAATATCAGGAGGAAACAGCAGGTCGCTGTGGGCTTGGCACCTCGCCCAGGAGCAACTGGAGGCCTTTGTGTTTAAAAAAAGCAGCAGTGTAAGCCGTGGGTCCTCTCTACTGACATCAACATGAGAAGGGCCTGAGCGCCACGGTGCTTTGCAGAGACCCGTTTCATTATGGCTCAACAATTCCCTTTCTTAATCGTATTCTACAGGTCAGCCAGCAGGGGAACTGACATGCCTTTGTGGCAGAGCTGTTGAATCGACATCAGTGATAAATTGAGTGAAACGGAGCAGGGAAGGCAGATGTAACTCAGAAAGCACAGATGTTCACAGCTTGTACTCGCTGACCGGAAGGCTATGCTTCCAGGGCAGAAATGAAGAATATTTGGGAAATGGATGTGAACCTAATAAAGGTGTGTGGCTCAGAAGAAACGCCAGTATAATTTTTGCTTGTTATGAAGGTTATGAAGATCATTGAGATTACAGCATACCTGTATGTAGTTGGCACAGTGGTGCAGTGGTTAGTACCCTAAAAACCCTGGGACCCGGGTTTTGCAACATCCTCTCTGTGTCATCATGGGGTTTCCTCTGGATACTCTGCCCCCCTCACAGTCCAGAAACATACTGAGGCTAATTGGAGGTGCCAAATTGCCCATAGGTGTGCATGTGTGAGTGTCTGGTGCGTGGGTGTGCCCTGTGATAGGCTGGTGCTCAGTCCTGGGTTACTCCCTGTCTTGTGCCCGTAGCCTCTGGGATAGGCTCCGGACTCCTCGCAACCCTGAATAGGATAAGCGTTTACATAAGATGGATGTTTATTTGAATAATGGGGACATATGGCCTATATCCATGTGGTTGTTACTGTTCCTGTTTTTGTATAGCTTAACACCAAATTCCAGCTGACAGAGGCCAGGTGATTTCGGGAAAGTACAAGGCAAGTCTCTTATGCAAAGAAATATTATCAAACAATGTGTCAGTGCAATGTGTTATCAGCTAGGGAAAAACACAAGTTGTAATTTAACAGAAACTTTCTACAAAACTCATGGATTTTTATGAGGAGGTTTCCAGAAGCGACAGCTATTTTCAGTCATGGTATTGTATGTGTTTGGAATTTCAAGCAGCTTTTGATAGGATATGATCAAATTAACAGGAAGCATGCAGCTCGGTGGGGAGTATTTCTCACTTTCATGGAAAGTGAAATTCGGAAAGTACACAGCTGAGTGCTCGAGTCAAAAACGCAATATAGCTCAACATGTTATGTCTCGTGGACTGTACAAAAACACAGTAATGAATCATTCCAGCCAGTTATAGCACAGGTATTACCATAAGCGAGGACTCATTATATTTTACAAAGCCATACAATAACTATTTTTGCTGTCTAATGACCATTTTGCCTCTGACCCCTGAACACATACACAGACTCCTTCTCTGACTAGTAAATGCCACTTTTGGTTCCTACTAGGACTAATATTTCAGTGAAATAAAAACAGTAATTCATTCTTATTATCACAAGGTTACGGATTGAATAGCCTTCTGGCTGTGTGTTGCCTTACAGGATATTTGCAGATAAATATGACTAAAGAGAGAAACCATTAAAATCACCACAAAGAGGTATAACTGGCACTTTGGTAATTAGATGATCAAACAATTTTGATTTAGATGTTTTTCTTTTCTCAAAATGCAGGGGACACACATACGGGGCCGGGACATTGGTTTAAGATTGGAACATCATTAAATGATTGCGTTATATTTAGGCCTATTAACAATATTTTAATCATTACATAAGCTAATGTGTGTTTCGCTGGTACATTTTTTTTCAAGAATTTTGCCTTAATCAGTTCAGCATAACTGTTAGACATATTGTTAGTCCCTGTTCTGTTGTCAATATTTAAAATAATAAACGTAGAACATTTAATTAGTTAAATTGTTTGTGTGGTATATGGTTTGAAACAGTACGCCTACATGCACGATAAAGAGAACAAATCTACGTAGATGACCCTATACCCCATAGTATATATATATATATACACACCCAGTATACACTTGTGGCTTATATAGCCTAATTGGGAAAATTGAGATCACATAGTGATCTCATTAACATCGTGTTGCTGTTGAAATACATCAAGCAGACATTGGGGGAATGTCGAATCAGTATTCAGTAGGGTTTCATTCGATACCGGTGCCAAATCGATACTTTTAAAACGGTGCCGGTTCCTAAACGATACTTAAAACGGTACTTTAAGAAAAACACACAGCAGACGCTTCATTACATTATTAATGTATATGTGCACTTCTCCTTTGCCAAGATAATCCATCCCACCTCACAGGTGTGGCATGGCAAGGTGCTGATTAGACAGCATGAATATTGCACAGGTGGGCCTTAGACTGCCCACAATAAAAGGCCACTCTGAAATAATGAATGAAAATACACTTTTAAAACGCGGTGTCGTTTAATTGGTCCGGTTACTACTGTTCACATTGGCACCGGTTATAACTAGAACCGAGTTTCAGTACCCGTACCAACCTCGGTACTTAGCTTTAGTATTCAGTAACGATGTCTCTGTGACAAAGAGAAGCTTTGCCGATGGATTTTCAAGCATTGCAGAGACATCGTGCCGATGCATGTGCGTTTCTGAATTTATTATTTTACTGCTGCCGCTGTGACAGTGTGAGACAGTACAACTGTCAAATTTTATCTATCACTGTAACTAATATCATGCATTCATTGTGGCACATCTTGGCAAGGTCAGATGGCAGATCAAAAACTGGAAATTAGGGGAACAGGCTGCATTTGTTCATTAATATTTTCACACACGACAAAAGTAACGAGTAACGAGCCCATTTAAATTGCAGTACATTTAATTGTGTTATTTAATTTGAAAGTGTACTACCAATGCTGGACGTACAGCAGTGTTTCTCAAAGCAATACTCAGGGACCCCCAGATGCTCCACAACTTTGCTCTCTTGAAATTCCCTGGGAGTTAGGCGAGAGCAAAAATGTGGACCGTCTGGGGGCCCCGAGGACTGGGTTGAGGATGTGAGTGGGTCAGTCCCTAAGGTCTGTAGTGGACTCTGCCCTCGCTTTCTTATTTTCTAGCCCTTTCCTCACGAAGACCTGTTTTTTCAAAACCGATCTCATCAGCTGTATGATTTATTCCCCAGGTTTCGGTAACACAAACCCTCCCGCTGTGTCTCCCTGCACTGTCAGCTCCTGTCTGTATCCCAGGCCAGCTCTACCATTCCCTTTAATTAGGTGCCACCCCCCCAACAAGAAAAGTGATGATCACTTTGCTTCCTCCGCAACACAGGTCATTTGTGGGCACTAGGCAACTGACTATTCTGCCTATAAACAGAGCCAGTCCTGCCAGTATCCAAGGTCTGATGAATGTATAAGAGAACTTGGCAATCTCCCGGAAGATATGCCTTCCTTCCCCGCGCAAAACAGGGCCACGTTTTTGTCCTTTGCACTATTTTATGTATTGTCTTTATTCTAATACATTTGCTATTTCAAATCAAAGGTCATTTAATTAGAGACTGCTAACATGAGGCGGCATGATGAAGCCTTGGTTAGCACTGTTTCCTGGCACCTTTGGGACCAGGGTTCGAGTTTCGGCCATGGCTCCATGTGTGTGGAGTTTGCATGCTCTCTCCATGTCATTGTAGGCTTTCCTGGGGCTACTCAAATTTCCCTCCCACAGTCCAGAACCTTGCTGAGGTTAATTCAACTTACTAACCTGCCCGTAGGTATGTGTGTGTGCCCTGTGATGGGTCGACACCCCATCCTGGGTTATTCCCTGCCTTGTGTCCATAGGCTACACACCCCCTGTTACCCTGAATCGGATTCGGAGTGGTTTCAGAAAATGCATTATGTGACATTCTCATTCAGCCTAAATGTGGATCTTACCCATGCACACTTTGGGCGGAGTTGTCCAGTTTGAGTCTACGATTGAGATGCTTCCTTAATGAAGGAGTTAATACTGTAATTTGAATTGTTGGCTAGCAGCTTGCTTACGTGTCCTGACAGGCAAGCTGGGCCACACACTCCACAACCCTATTTCTCATCCACAGGCCGCATGACTCCCCTAAATATTTACACAGTGTTAAATGTTAACACAGGGAGACGCTAACTGAGACACTTAGCATTGCATTTAGCTTCAATGGACTCTTCTACCAGCCACGAAATATCTACCTTGGTTGTCCAAATTGGGCTTAACAATATTAGATGCCAACAATCTAAGAGGATCTATGCATCTGTATGAAACCCTTAAACGATGATGTATGTTTGTCTGTTCCTGTTTCATTGCTCTGGCAATGGTGCATGGCCCAGTGGGTTCGGCCGAAACATCATTCGTTCAAATCCCACAGTCAGCAGAGAAATTATCACTGTTGGGTTCATTAACTCCTCAAGTAGTCCAGAGACTGTCTGACCCAACATATGTCACTTTAGATAGAAATGTCTGCTACACAAAAATTATGTAATGGATAGAGTGAATACGACCTGGTGACAATTGCTGAATAAAAGGTCAGAGAATGGGCATTTCTCAAAAGTTAAAGTCCTGGGATGTTTTCTGGGAAGATCTTTAGAAAGATTCAGGGTTTTATAAGACAAAAGGTCCCCATCCTATTTGAATGGTGTTGTCAGTTTTATATCAAATCTCAGCAAACCTCAACCAGCCTCCAGTCCTTTGGACTTACACTCAGCCCAATGGCTGCTTCGGCCAAACAGCTGGCATGGCTTCCCCCAAATTACAGTATTCAGTTACAGTATAAGCAAAATATATAGTTACATATAGACTGAAGTTGAAACATACCACTAGGGGGCATTATGAGAATAATCTTATTTAAAAACCTTAAAAATTCACCCATCAATTTTCCATAACCGTTCATCCAATAGACAGCAGCAGTGAGCATGGAGACTATCCCAGGAATCACAGGGCAAGGAATACTGTGTATGGAATCCCAGTCCTTCACAGACACGCATGCACCACGGGCAATTCAGAGGTGCCAGCTAGCCTGACGGCACGTCTTTGTGCTGTGGGAGGAAACCGGAGTACCATGAGGAAAGCCACTCAGTCGGGGGCAGAACAATGCGAATTTCATACACAAAGAGCCAAGGCAGAATTTGAACCCCTGGTGGTATGAGCCCGCAATGTGCCCACTAGGCCACAGGGCCTCCGCCTTCCACGATGCCATGGACAGTAAATCCAAAACATCCTCATGATGTTACAGTGAAACGCTTCTTGTTTAACCCAATATCAATGACTGGAACTATTTTATTTCCTAAATGACAGACATTAAGCACTGAATGTAACCACTGCCTACCAGCAAACCCTGCTTCAGAACCGCAGGCACGTTTCGTAAAAGCCTGTCATTACGAAAACATATCAATTTTGTCTAATTTTCAAAATTAGTTTGAAGACAGACTGAAATTGTACAACTCCATTGTTTAAACTGTCGATTTTGCTTCTTTGTTGTACAACCCCAAATCAGAAAAAGTTGGGACAGTATGGAAAATGCAAAAAAAAAAAAGAACGTAGTGATTTCTAAATTTACTTTGACTTGTAATACTTTTAAAACAATACAACAGCACATTATTTAATGTGTTCCTCAAGAATTGTATTGGTTTTCTACAAAATAAACACATATTTC
>JAODKN010000016.1:16683977-16699104 GCA_026774425.1 Petrocephalus zakoni | reverse complement strand
GTCTTCATTGTTGCATTTTGCGCTTCAAGATGCGCCACACATTCTCTATTGGAGACAGGTTGGGACTGCAGGCAGGCCAGTCAAGTGCCTGTACCCTCTTCCTCCACAGTCAGGACTTTTTTTGAAATGTGTTGCAGGAACAAAAACTGGAATACGTGTTTATTTTGTAAAAAACAATAAACACATTAAACAATGTGCTGTTGTATTGTTCTCAATATAATACAAGTCAAAGTAAATTTAGAAATCACTACTTTCTTTTTTTATTTGCGTTTTCCATACTGTCCCCACTTTGTCTGATTTGGAGTTGTAGTTAATCGCTTTTACTACATTGCCAGATCTTTGTGTAATAAACAAAAGTATTTCACCAAATCTAGGGCAAAAGCTGCAGAAATAGAAAAAATTACAAAACTAACTAAATACATATTATCATATAAATTAATTGTTTATCATGCTTTGCACGCAATTAAGTTGAAGGATTCATAAACAGTTCATCAAATTCTGTGATGTTGGACCTTAAAAATGGTACAGTAATGAGATTTTTGGGAAATATAATTAAAAATCATTAAATCAGTGCAACAAATGACTTAGTTTTAATATAAAAAGTTAAGGCGATGTCAGTTGCTCCATACGAAAGAACAAATACTGTATTTTATTGTTATTATTATTTTTTTTCTCAGGTTCGCGAGAATGACCCAAATAAGTTTTATTCAGTATAAACCACTATTCCATGGTGTTCATGGGAGTTAGCAGCTGGAGCCAAAAACCTGTATGGATTTTATAATTATTTTATCTAAAGCATAAATGTAAAAATACTTCGGTGGCCCGCATTCCATAGTCATATGTTTTGTTGAATGTTCTTCTCCGACTTTATATATATAGACCTTATATGAAATGATGTTAATATGCACTGATGTTGTGATGGGTCAGAGAGAGGTGTACTGGTTAGCACTCCCTAGGCTGAGGGTCCTCTTCCTACCCCTGCATGTCATGTCCTTAATCATATTGGCTTCCTCAGTCCTGAAATCCCTAAACATGCAGCAAGGCAGACTGGTGCCTCTAAATCACCCACCCTGTGACTGACTGAGATCCCATTGCGGGTGTCCCCTACCCTGAGCTTCCTGGTATGATGTTGAGATGGACTTGTGTGGCAAAAAATGTCCACCCCATCTTGGTTCTCTAAGCTGGTTTGGTTTGACAAACAACGCTACCTGTACTTACACTTCATAACTAATCATCACCTGGGGAAATGATATCCGAAAAGAGCTGTAATAGCAAATCAGTCTTCTTGATCATTTTGGAAATTCCTTTGCTACTACCCTCAACAAATAATCAGGAAAAATACAATAAAAGGACAGGGGAAGCTAAGAGGAGGTCCAAAATGCTACAGGAATTTCAATCAGAACTACAAATACACTGCCCGGCCAAAAAAAGGTTGCCATTAGAATTTCAATCAGCAAATACTTGAGAGTCAATGACTGAATCATTATTACAGCTCAGCAACACTATGCAGCAGTAAAGTGAAGTCAGCTGAGTACCTGAACCTACTGAATGGCCAGGTTATCCCATCAATGGATTATTTCTTTCCTAATGGCATGGGCATATTCCAGGATGAGAATGCCAAGATTCATCCGGCTCGAATTGTGTGGTTCAGGGAGCATGAGTCAATCATTTTCACATGTGAATTGGCCAACACGGAGTCCTAACCTTAACGCCATTGAAAGTCTTTGAGGTGTGCTGAAAAAGACTTTACACAGTGGTTCAATTCACCTATCAGCAATACAAGATGTCTGTGAAAAACTTGTGCAAATCTGGATGGGAAAAAAGTGCTGTGATGTTCCATAAGCACGTGGGAACAATGCATGGACCAATGTGCACCATAATCAAAGCTAAGTGCGGTCCAACAAAATATTAAAGTGTGCAAATTTTTTCTTGGGCAGGCAGTTTATGATCACCTGTGTGCAAGTTTCTTCAGTGATTTCCCAGTGAACTTCAATGTTCTTCACCAAAGGCACTGAAAGATCACATCTACTATCTTGCGAAGCCTATTGACATGAACAGTCCATGAACAGTCTGATGCAGGTCTTTGTGTAATCCTCAACAAATCTTGGTAATGCAGCCTTCAGCTCTTGGACTCCTGGACGTTTATATGATTGTCTGCTAACCAGCACAAGAGACACTGCTTTGATCCCAGTATTTAAGCCCAGGCTAAAGCCTTACTATTTTAGTTTAGGAGACCTAACCCTATTTAACTTTCCCTGGCTATAATTGTTGGTGCTGTTGTGCAAACTCTATGTCTTTAAAAAGGTTTGTGGAATTCCAGCATTCACATGGATCTGCTTCTTATTTCCAGACAGAGCCAGGCCGCTGCGTGTGCTTAAGGCAAACGCACAAGCCCCATAGCAGATACCGACCCATAGAACAGATTCAGCACTGCTGCACGCTGAGCAGCTGCAGAGCCGACCAGAGGGCTGAGAGGAAGCCCTCACATTAGGTTTTGCTCAGGTAACACACTTTTATGTGGCCTGCAGAATGCTAGCAGGCGACTTGACCATGGACCCTAATAGGTTGCTGCCACGTCCTCCCATACTAAGTGTTTAATTTTATCCATAACTCACAACTGCTGATCTAAGGCAGGGTTGCAGTAAGGGTTCATCCTGGACAGGATGCTAGTCCATTTACATTTATTTAGGAGACATTACATTACCCAGAGTGACATGCAATTGAGAAGGCAGAGTCAGGCAGGCAGTCCCTGGAGCAATTTGGGCTGAGCCACACACTGCCCAATAGCCACACAAAAAGATGTCTCTACAGTTCTGCACAATAACCCAAGTCCCCAGAGGAAACCCATGGAAACACATAGAGACACAACCGGACTCCAAATAAACACACATGAAACTAACCCAGTGACTCAGGCCTCATCTCTCTTTACCCCTGGTTTTCAATGAACATTAACTTTTAAGACTGTGTAACATTAATCACTATTATGTCTGTGTTATGCTGTACATAAGTCGTATTCGAGTTCTTTTTTACCCGACATCTTTGTCAAGTACTTTGGAGCAATTACGTAAAACAAATAAAGAATTATGCCAAATTACCAACTAAAATATGAGAATTGGACTGCTTCTATTTTTTTCCTTAATTATCCATGCTACCACTATAGTGATTTTGGCACCATCGTGCGACCAATCTAGGAATTACAACCAATGTGAGGTAGGTTTTTTTTTTAGAAAAAAGGGCTTAATACGTTAAAACAATACCTTGTATGTCGAAGTATGTAAGTCAAGCACAGATTCGGCAACTTTACAAGTTTGCTTTCATAGTAGGTCTCATATACTACTACCCACCAATGGGCAACGCTCATTAAATTACTGATTGCCGATGAAGCGGCGCTCTGCTTCGGTAAATATCATTACATTTATGATTTAGCTATTTTTGCTACTGCAGTTAATAACATGCTGGCAGCAAGATAAAACGGCGCACGTCAGTCACTAGGGACCCATTATAATACTGAGTGGTGCTCTGCTAAGCGGCTCTGTCGGAGTGGAACATGCATGTGGAACATGCATGCCCATAACCAAACCTGTAATGTTTTACTATCTCCGAGTCACATTTACTCAGATTCAAGTAATTAAGCTGATGGCAAAGACACAGCTCCTGGGTTCTGACTGGAAGCTGCACTCTGGCCAGTAACTCTGGCTTAGTGAGTTCAGTCTAACCTGCGCCCCTGTGCTCCTCAGTAACAGCTCTCCGTGCTGTGGGGGATGGCACCCTGACCAAAGAATTCCTTCCCAGCTGTGCAACTGTTCCTACTTAAATACAACCCTGGACCATTTATTGTGTAAGACTTCATCTTGAGATTTCTCTGAAGTTTTACTCTGACCACTTTCCCTACAAGGAATCAAGGAGGCAACTTTGTTTTTTGTGTGTGTTTTTTGTTTTTTTAAATACTCACTGGAAAATCAGAAATGTTTATCTGATTGATGAACTGAATGAAATGCATTCGAAATGTTACATGTTTATAGTGTATGGTGACTGAATAAATCCTTTTGTAAATGGGGGGGGGTCTCTGTGGGCTAGGTCTGTGCTTGTGACTAAGTCTGCTGGGTCAAATCCCAAATTTCACCATTGGGCTCTTGAGCAAGACCCTTAACCCCAAACTGCTCACTGCTTTCCCAAAACCATCTGCTAAATGCAATGTATGAATATCAAATTAATTGAGCACATTAAATTGGCAGGGTACAATTTCATATACAAGAACTGGATTGCATTTGCCTTCTTTTAAAGATCACAAAGCTAATCTGTTAATGGCTGAGGAACTGAACCAATAAAAAAATGATTAAAAAAAAAGCTATCTGGGCTGTTTTAGTCACTCGGTGGGTGACACTGTGGCTTCCCACAGTGTGTTTCAGTGCGCCCCTGATTCTGCCAGTGTAGAGGCTGCGGGTTTCAGTGCGTCCCTGACTCTGCCAGTCTGGTGGCCCGTGGGTTTCAGTGCGTCCCTGACTCTGCCAGTCTGGTGGCTGCGGGTTTCAGTGCGTCCCTGACTCTGCCAGTGTGGAGACTGTGGGTTTCAGTGCGTCCCTGATTCTGTCAGTCTGGTGGCTGCGGGTTTCAGTGCATCCCTGACTCTGCCAGTGTGGAGGCTGCGGGTTTCAGTGGGTCCCTGACTCTGCTAGTGTGGAGTCTCCAGGTTTCAGTGCGTCCCTGACTCTGCCAGTGCGGAGGCTGTGGGTTTCAGTGCGTCCCTGACTCTGCCAGTGCGGAGGCTGCGGGTTTCAGTGCGTCGCTGACTCTGCCAGTGCAGAGGCTGCGGGTTTCAGTGCGTCCCTGACTTTGCCAGTGTGGAGGCTGCGGGTTTCAGTGCGACCCTGACTCTGCCAGTGCGGAGGCTGCGGGTTTCAGTGCATCCCTGATTCTGCCAGTTCGGGGACTGTGGTTCCTCCCCGTTCAGAGATATGTGGTCTATGTATATTTCTGTCTCTAAAATACCTTTAGTTTGTGTTTGTGCCCCTACCCCCTACGGACATCCTACCCACGGAGTCCCTTTTCCCTATAAGTATGTACTCCCAGTCTCATCATGACCGTGCTTTCAGTAAGATTTTCTGGTGAAAACAATTATAAAAAGTTTTTTTTTTTCTGTGACACTCAACTTGCATTGGTGAGAAAATAAAGTGCTGCAAAGTCGATTTCTGCATTCGATCTTGCCTGAGGGCTGAGCTGCAGACAGGGGATGCGTGCCGCCCCGGCACGGTAGCGCGGCTCGCCCAGGCGCACTGGGGCTCGCTGGCTGGCTGTGAAGCGCTCTCTCTCTTGCTGCAGGCGGCGTGCTGACTGATCTCACCAACAGGGGCTTCTATGTAAACTGAAGCTAAACAAATACAGATGAATCTTCCAGCACATTCACAAAAATGCTGGCAATGCTGCGAGCGCTTCAGATGACACTCCGAGCCCACAGGAGCAACACGCTGCACTCTAGGCAATTTTTTTTTAAATGTATGCGTTATGTATTATTTAATATAGGCAGAAATAATGGTACTGCGCAGATCAGTAACCCTGTTTACTAACTAGGCATATGTTGCAATAAAGTATCTGATTCTTAATACCTATATATATATATATCGGGTTTTTTTTATCTTTATTTAGATTTGTCAAGGCGTTTTTAGTCATTAGCGATTATTTTGATCTGGTGACTGAATCATTTTTCTCAGAATGAAGAATCCGCAGGCTGTTACTGAAGAGAAACTGAAGACCCTGTACGCCAAAGATGTGAACGGGATCAGAAAGTTCAAGCGAAAGAGCAGGGAACCGGTGAAACACGTGAAGAGAATGAAAAGTTACAAAGGCGAGCCTGAAATGGATGAGCAGTGCGCAGGGGGCCGGCGGAGCGGGGAGAGGCTGCAGGAGCGCGGCGGGGCTGCCTGCAACGCCGATCACATAAACTCAGCCATCGACATGAGGATCGGAGCCTTCCCCCCGACAGCCGAGCGCCTTGCCCTGCAGGCGCTGCAGCCCGATCCGCACGCAGAAGACACCCTAAGTAACGCGTCGCCGCAGCTCAAAAGCTTTGACTACCGGCAGCCGTTTGCGCAAGACCAGCGTTTCCAGTCACGGATAGTATTGTGTCAGCGGTCTTCTGAAGGACCATTCTCTCCGCTCCCCAGGGCGCCTTACATCAACGCCGGCGATCAAGCGACGGCATCGCCTGGGAAGCGGCCGGCCGAGACGTCTGGCGTCGTCACCGAGATCAAAGCGATCCAGCAGACGCGGAGGCTGCTGGCGAACGCCAGGGAGCGGACCCGGGTGCACACCATCAGCGCCGCCTTCGAGGCGCTGCGCAAGCAGGTACGGGATGTGGCTCGGCCGGTCTCAGCCGCAAAAAGATGCACGGCTCATAGAAATCAGCCTGCCAAGTTAAAGGTCTACAAATATACACTTTTGAACACTGTTACCTGCTTTAAAATCTAAATTTATATATTGTTAATTATAATATTAGTGATGGAAAAATCCCCCCCTTCTGTAATGTGAGTTTTGAAAATTGCGTAGAGATGCAGATCAGACGGTAGATGATGTAGCCTACTTGTGCCGGCCAAAGTTTTTAAGTCCACTAAACATACGTCACAGAAATTTATGGTACTCTGGAAGCTAGGATAACAAAAACAAATAATGAAAACGTTTCCTACCTCTAACTAGTTAATGGACATTTGCTGACTGTATGCCAAGTCACTCATCTGTTCTGTGACACATCTGAAAAACATGGAAAATCTAAAAGGCGAACATGTGGAATATGCAGCGGCTTGAATCTATATTCTGTAAAAAAATGTTCTTAGAGACTGTAGGCATTTCATACTCACGGTGTAGCTGATGTTCAAAGAAAACGTCAACATGTATGTCCCTTTGTTTGTATCCTTATGCATATGGTGACTGTGATGGTTTCCCATCCAGTTTCGGAGAAGAAAAATTAAGGTTCTTAACACATGATGGAGAAAATCACGTTAAGGTTAAAGGGGGAAAAACAGATCATTTGTATTCTTACCTACGCAAACATGTCACATGATAAAGGAAAACACTGACTTATTCCGTGTGTAATCAGCTACTAGCTGGGTTGTTGAACTTACATTTTTATGTTTAATGTGATTAGCGGACAGAAGCTAATCAGTATGGGTGCCTTAGGCACTCATGTTAAACTCATTTGACAATCCACAGAGAAGGCCATCTGACTCAAATGAAGTGTAAGGTGTTCATTCATCCTAAATGATTGTTAATTGTGTTGGAAAGAGTTGTACAAAGCTCAGATTGTACCATGTGCTGCTGACTGGTTCCAGTTTAGTAATAAGGACTATATATTTTGGTTATATGTGATATTTTTATTCTAAAGAGCTGTGTCCGCCCCTTGTTCCAAATTCCAAATTCATTATTACATTATTACATTATTATGTAGTTTATATTAATTCATTTATGTCATATGTTTGTGTCACTGTCAAACTGAAATTTACATTTTATTAAGTTAAATGTGCCTGGATTTAGTCAAATGACTAATCTTTGAAACATCAAAGAAAAAACACACATTGTGAATAAGGGTGCCTACATACTTGAAAGCACAGAGCAGGCCCCACAACCACTGTTTCCCAGAGGACGTCATGTGTTTTGTGTGGTGTTTCCACAGGTTCCCTGTTACTCTTATGGGCAGAAGCTGTCAAAGTTGGCTATACTGAGAATCGCTTGCAACTACATCCTGTCCTTGGCCCAACTGGCTGACATGGACTACACTCCAGACCATACCAACAGGAGCTTCACAGAGTGTGTGGAGCAGTGCACTCGCACGCTGCAGGCCGAGGGCCGCTCCAAGAAGAGGAAGGTAGGCCCGTCTCCTTACTCCAGCGTGGAGAAGCATTCAAAGAAATGTGTCAATATTCAGTCCTCGGCTCACTGCTTACCATGGCCATTTGGCACGTAAAATCTTTGGGTTATGCCCAGCTGTAACCCAACTTCCTCAATCAAAGCTTAGTCACCTCCCCATGTGACTTCTGAAGCATACACACCTCGTCATCCCCGATTGGTCTGTTTGCAGATTTAGCAAAACTAGACCTTAAAGGGCAAGGAAACCTATTTGAATATTTGGCTTAGGGTCACTGTTTTGATGGCCAGTATGAAATACAGTTACATGCTATCCAGGGTTCTCCTTTCTGTGGTATGTTTTGCTCTTCAACATAATTCAAGAAGCTTGAAAGGACCTATCATGTTAAAATAGATATATTATGGATCATATTGTGAACTAAAATAACCACTCAAGAACTGTTCCATCAAAATCATTAAAACACAGCCAAAAGTGCGTTCTCCACCGAAGTCCCAGTGTCTGGGGATCTCTCCAAATGACGCGATCCGACCGTCTCAAGTGTGAAATCCCTGCTGTGTGTGGCTTGGAAGCCCGAAGCGGGATTCATTCTAGCTGTGACAAAGATCTGCTATTCTCAGTCGTAAAGGTACCAAGGGGTGGAATGCACTCGCTCTAATTAGGGAAGACGTTCCTTTACGACCCCTAATAGGCACCCCATTAAGTGAAATCATCATCAAGTGGCCTTTGAAAGGAAACTGGATGTTCAGCCAATTTTTTTCCCCTTCAATGAGGGAGAAAAAAAAGGGCCCAACTGAATAAAGAAGCAGATTGGCGCGTCTCTGTGAAGTTTTATGACAATGGAAGTCATGTCAACTTGAGCTGAACTTCCTTCAGCGCTCTCCTGGAGCCAGATGTCAGGACGCGCTATAAATCAGCATGATTCTTAATGCCTGAATAAGGCTCCGGCCGCGAGGCCTTTCATTTCCACACTAACAGTTTAACCACTATCAACTGCCATCCCTACACTTCATCTGGGCTTCTTAGGTCCTCTCCCTGTCTGAGTCGTCTCTGCCGAAGCCCGTGGCCATGGCAGCTTTGGTAAAGCCTCATACTTCTAGAAAATAGCAATACCTTCAAATGCTAGTGACAGTAACAACATCAAAGGCATGGAGTGAAGTTCAAAGACATTTGATATTCAGGACACAGTTAATAATAAATAACGCTCACCCGCAATGAGCCTATATAAAATAGATCTTTTTATAAACATTATCTACATAAAAGTGACTTTAATCTAAAATGTTTCATTTTAATGTGTCATGCAAGTACTTAATTAAAGAGATCTGACAGCTAATGGTACTTCAGTGAATAAGGACAATGCTGACTGTAAGAGGCCCTGGAAAACTCGTGTGTTGGGATTAACGTGGGCACTGCGAGGAGCAGGGAGTTGAAGCACTGCTCTGACATTGTCGTGCAGAGCCACTGCACACTTCTGGTTTTCACACGCCGGCCCATCCAGCCCATTTCCAGCGCTCTGACTGCTCTCGTCTGTCCCCTTTCTGGCAAATGACAGACCGGGGCTGAGAGTCACGTCTGTCACTTATCCGCTCATCAGCCTCAAACTGACAGCCCTCGCCTGTATTCTCGTCTCGGTCTTATTCCCAACATGATGCCTTTCTCCTTAGGCAAAAGCAGCATGTTCGCAGTACAACGCGTCGCAAAGTGAGATTGTTTGTTGTGAAATTAGCCTAGCGGTAGAGAAACGGTCGTTTTGTGTTTTACGCGACTAGTCCCGGCATAACTGTGCGAGCTTAACCCCAGCCGCACACACACTGCTGCCTCTGAGTTAATGTGCTAACCCAGCATAAGCTCACTCAGTAGGGACCTCTGCGAGCTTCTTTTTTTGGCAGTCCCAGACACCAGATGTTCGGAGCGCTGGTGGGGAAGTCCTAGTGGCGCCACTCAGGGCAGAGGGCAGGGTGAAGGCACGCGAGCCGGGGCCCGGAAAGCTCGCACGCTGCAGGAATTGGCGCGCTCCCCGGCCCAGTGCTGGCACATTCCCCAAGCTCTCCCCCAGCCATCTGTTCCAAAAAAACACTTTGAAATAAAAAACACTCGTCGTCACTCGGGATACAACACTGAGAGCAGCTGTTACAGAGGCGGGGGCTGGGGGCCTCTAGAAGAAATCCCTTTGTTAGAGAGAGAGCCAGCAAGTCTGCGAGGAAAAATACTTGCTGGGGAAGGAAAAAAAGAGAAAAAAAAGGAGCAGCGAACAGCAGCGCATGGCGATTAGATGCACTGGAGCTTTGTCTCCTTGCACTTTAAGCTTGCAAATTAGCCTCATTTTTAATAACGACGCTGCATTTTTGTGGCCAGTTTTAAAAAAGATATTTACAAATAGATATTGTACAAATAAATCCCATAATATTTCTGTGGTTGTGTCAATTTCCTTGAAGTTGTTCGACACCAAGTAATTCCAAGAGTAAAATCTTTAACTTGTTGATGTTTGATTTTCTCTGTTAGTAAACTGATAGCAAGCCATTCATAGTATTCCAAAGAAAAACCTTCCCTCAAAGGTGTAGCATTTCATATATGTTCGTGTAATTACAGTAACCGTAGTACGGAGTATAGTAATTAGGGTAATAAAACTTCTACTGCAGTTTTACAGCCCCAGGTATGCAATGTTATTGTCAGACAGATCTCCGGGTTCTCCTCGGGGTCGGAATGCATGTTCTGTGTTCTGTTGCATACACATTATCGGCTTGTATTTCTGCATACTGCCTATAATAGGATTGCATTTAAATAGTGCATGGACGCAGAGCACAAGTTACAGTGTAACGCTGCTTTAGACAGTTTCATTAAGAAAATTAGGAAGGGACATACAGTGTGCACATAGTTGCTTATTTATTGATTGGATTAATATCTTAGAATGACAGAAGACTACTTTTGAGAACTGGTGGTGCCACTTTAATAAACTGTACTGACAAGAGTGAGAAATAATAATAATTATTAACAGGATTGGCAACACCAGTCAGCTGTTGCTTTTTGTGACAACAATGCAGATAATTGTTTGGTTTTAGCCAAAAATAAAAGTCATATAAAAATATATGTATTTTGAGCATGAATTGTCCTTTTATTCATTAAACCATAAATGATTTTTAATTATTTCACTGGATCAGTAAAGTACATTTTTTCAATTATCATAAGTAAACACAGACGTCATTTTTTCCATACTGTCCACAACATTGTTTCTTGGACAACTCTTGCATTAGGAGGTGAAACAGAGGTTGAAAAGGTTTAGCATATGGCCCAGTGTGGGGTAAACACCTCGTTGCTTGGAGGAATTGCTCTAGAAGGTTTCCTTGATTTGCTGTGGTCTGTAAAATTTTATGCAGACGATACATGTAATTCAGTTAGAGAAGTTTCCGTGACTGTTAATACAACCACAGCAGAAGAAACATGATCAGAATGTTTTGCCATGGCAGTATGTCTGGAATTAGATTCTAATTAGATAAAATGTGCACGTTTATTATTCCTTGCTAATCTATGTATTCCTTCTCAGTGATTTTTTCGATTGACTGGCTGTATCCTTGTTAGCTACTTTAGGAGGTACAATCCGATCTAGACCGGGTACCTGGATAAACTGTTCCCACTATTTACTGAACAATTCCTTTCAACGTTTTTATGGCTGCCTCCTGATCTGTGCCTTTATCCCAGAGGTCTTTCGACGACTCTTTGGTTGCTAAGGTTGGATCTTTGCTTTCACTGACTAAGGGACCTTAGAAACTGCTGTGCATTTATTCTCAAATCACGTGACACAACTAGTGCAGACAGGAAATTGTGTTGCAGATAAATTAGCTCAGGCACGCACAGTCACTGTGTGTGCCTGAGCTAATTTAAACTTAGCTGTAGCAGATTAATATTGCTAGATGTAAAGTTACGTGCCCATTAGGCTTAAAACCAGGTCCGGCTCCAGCTCTCGGTAACAGGGTGGGCAATTACATATAAAAAAAAAAAACTATATTGAGGCTGGGTGGCCCACCCTGGCCCACCCTGTGAAGCCGGGCCCGCTTAAAACATATGAAAATATTACCAAAGTATACTATTAGTATATACTGCAATAATATATAGTTTATAGTCTAAAAATAATTTTTAAACTCTTAAAATCTTTACTGTTACAACCTGCACATTATTAAGGATCTTAATAAGGAAAGCTGTTAGCATTCTTTATAATTTAAAGGCTGGACTGATAAGGAGACTCGGCACACCATGACTGCATAGCTTCACTGAAACTTTCATAGCATGACGAAGGAAGTTTTACCCTGCAGCAAGTTGCCTGAATTAAGTGTCTTGCTGTATATGAAATATTTGTATGGCTGTATCATAAGTTTCTTTGCATAAATTTAGTTGGATCGTTAATAATCTGTAGTTGAGTTTAATGATCCGTAGTTGCTGTCACTCTACAGACTGTCGCTGAGCCCGAAAAAGAGGCTCAATCACTCACATTTCGATGGTGATAGGTGGTGCTATTTTTAAATGCACATTCCTGCTAAGCCTTCTAGAAGAGTCACCTGATGAATTGTCACTCTATAAAAAGTGACTTGTGCTCCAGGGTTCCCGTGGTCAGCGAAGACCCTTGAGGTGCCGTGGAAGGTCATAGAAAAGCGATGAAATCACCACGTCCGTACTGATCCTTAAACACTGTGCACTTCACCGGCCTCTTAGTCGGGCAGTCCCTGACCTTTCAGTAGTCTCTTATCAGGCCACCTTGAATAGCCCCGAAAGTAATGGATGACATTTGATGTGAGCAGAACTTAGCAAGCATAGGACATCAAAATAGGGAGCCTCCAACTTCAAGTAAGGGAGTTTTGCTTTGTATGAACGAAAAGCAGATTTGCATTAAGCTGTCAAACACGGCTACTCTCCACTTTGCAGTTTTTTGCTTTGATTGCACCTTCAGTCCCATTAAGCATGCTGGATTCCTGGCCTGTCACGGAGGCCAAAAGGCAGCCATTTACCCGCCATAGCTGACCTGTAAAATTTCTAACATTAAAAAAGAGCTGCGCAAACCAGATCATTTTCTCTTTTTTGTTTAGGTAATCAGCTTCTTATCTCCGACTCTGAAGCTGTGTTTAAGGCTTCTGTAGATGTTCCCCAAGGACTACATGCAGAACTGACTGATATACTTTTTAGTTTGAATGCAGTTGATTAGATCTTTTAATTTACATTACAGTACCTCATGCTGTTGTTTTCAGTTGCTCACATAATAATTCATATATTACAGATTTGTGACCCAAAACATAAAAACAATTTATCAACAATATTTATGACTTCCAGCCTTAGTTTAAATGGTTTTTATCTTCAGTGGGAATCATTCCACAGCATGTAATTACTTAACATCATTGTCAAAGTGTTCACAAAATTCTTGGAAACTCTTCTCCCTGATGGAGAATGCCTTGATTTGGAAAGATGTCATGTCATCTACCACTCCTACAATTTTTCTTATCCCTGAAACTTAAGTTTCCGTGAGAAAAGAGTGGAGAGTAGGAACATTTCTTCTATATGCTTGTTTTTATGGGAGGTTTTCACTGGTTGAGCTGCCCTACTCTGAGCCTGTCTCTACAGTGGCTGTTGGCCACGTCAATTTTGTGATTTTTCCACTTCCTGAGGAATGAGACAGGATAGTCCTTTTCCCTTTGGATTTCTGGAATCACAGCTCAACCTCCTGAAATGGTTCCCTTAAAATCTCACCAATTTATTTTCAGTGCAGACTGGGGTCTATCTGCTCTCTCAGATCTAGGGCACAAAATAATTTCTATATATACATAGAAATAGACTTCAGAACACCTCTGCTACTGTCCTATTCCTAGCTTGCGCTGTTTAGGATACTTTCAGAGCTTGTCATTAATGCACAAGATGCTCAGATTCTAGACTGAATCCTCCATAAACCTTTAACTGTAGTGAGGATGGCATCAAAGGCCAATGGCAAGATGCTCGACCTACTGTCCTCTGCTACCCACTCATGTGCAAGGTACAAAGTACAGGAGTATGATTTCCTTACAGGAAAATGAGTCAGCATTCCAGTGGTCTGTGCATTCTCTGACTCACATGGCAGTAATATGTTTGGTAGTCGAGGTAGACGGCTATGTTACATACCTAGAGTATTTCTGGAGCCACCATGCCCACCCCTGTGACCCCTGAAGATGGCTGTACCATCATACTTTGACATCTCCGCAACTTGCTTTGTTTTGTCCCTCCTGTAGGAGTAAGTTGGCGAGTAAGGCCCACAGATCCTTCGAAACATGCTGGGACATGTTGAGAAGACAAGGCTCCTGTGTTTCTACACGGCCGGCGTAGATCTACATGGCCGGCGTAGATCAACATGGCCGGCATAGATCTACACGGCCAGCGTAGACCTCCTCCTGTCCAGAAGGCCCTCAGATCTCCGTCTTCTGCCAGCTCCCCTCTGTGCACAGCTCTGCGTCCTGCCCAGAAGACGTGCAGATGGCTTCTCCCTTACCCAACCCTGCCCTCAGCATCTCCTAGAGCTGCATTTGACCTGCGGCTGAACATCTAGAAGGCATTATTGAAGCAGCCACAGGTTTCTCGGGCTAATCGGAGAATCTGTAACCCACGGGACGAATGATGGACGCTAACAAATACATCACCTCTAAACCAAATGCTCCTGAACCTGCTTGTCTTCTCCCTAACCCACAGACACTTTGTGTAGTAAGGCTCAATGTTCTCTCATCCTCCTAAGCTTCATTTTCTAAACATAATGGTGTTTTCTTCACATCTGTGAATGTCCTCTTACCATTTTTGTAAAATGTTCAGCTTCGATTTTTAAATGTTTCATCATTTTAATGCCAAATGTGAAGCATTAAGGTAGAAACATCAACACCAAGTTAAGAATACAGCATTATTGTAGTCTAAGAAACAGAGTACTCTGGAATATTTCAGTTGTGAAATATTTCACTATAGCCGGTCATTTAATTTTGGTTATTCTCTTTCAAGTTCATTTCCCCAAAGTAATCTGGCTCTCAATACATCTTTTCTTTGCTGAATATGAATAGTTTACTGAACTGATTTTTCAGCATGCTTGAATATGATTTTGGAAGTATGCATTTATTATTATACACATGACATTGTTTCAAATTACCATTGAAGTCTGGATTTTGTCAAATTAATATACACCACTGTTGTCCTTTCTTAAGAGATTAAAATAGATTGACATATATAAATGTATGTATTTTATATTTCCGCAAATATACAAGAATAAAGAAGCAGTTTGTTCTA
>JAODKN010000016.1:16669502-16683877 GCA_026774425.1 Petrocephalus zakoni | reverse complement strand
AAAATAGATTGACATATATAAATGTATGTATTTTATATTTCCGCAAATATACAAGAATAAAGAAGCAGTTTGTTCTAAGAATGCTGAAATGATTTAATGTCTGCAGGTTATCACCCATCCATTTTCTGTAACCACTCGTTTTATTCAGGGTCACAGGGTGTCTAGAGCCTCTCCCAGACACTACAGGAACAAGGCAGAGAACAGCCCAGGGTGGGGGGCCAACCCATCACAGGACACACTCACTCACCTATGAGCAATTTGATAACACCAATTACCCTCAGCATGTTTTTTGCAGTATGGGATGAAACCAGAGGAACCCCCACAAGGAGAACATGCAAACTCCACAAACAGGGAATCTCCGTGGAGATACAAACCCTGCTTCCAGGGGTGTGAGGCAAGAGTGCTAACCACTGCACCACCATGCCACCCCAACCGCAGCTTATATAAAGGACATTTTCTGACGGACAGGCTAACACTGCAGACATGGGGTGATGGCCATTGATGTTACAGGTTCATGATGTACTGAGGAAAAAATGTGATCGCCAGTGACTTCCAACCTGTACCCAAGTCCATACCATCCCCAATAGGCAATTGATGGCACACTCAAGACATTTTGTTTCTGAGGCTTGACTTCTTCAGGGGAAAGATGTTTCCTTCGCAAGACAGCCATGCATCAAATGTGCAATTTCAATAAATAATTTGTTGCTACTTTTAATTAAGCTTCTGAGGTTTCTGTTTAGTAATCCACAGTGCAAGACAGACATCATCTTTTTCAAGATGTGCACTCATCCAGTATGAATATCAGCTGATCACCTATATCTCCTGGGAGTTTTACTTAGACAAACTTGTTCTGAGGGCAGAACAAAAAAAATGCTTGTTTCAGAGGAATTACCAATCAGATCTTGTGTCAAATGTCAGACCAACTAAACAGATGTCTTGGTTCTGCCCCCTCTAATTGTTTGAACCCGCCTCTTCTACAATCTGATTGGTTATCTCTCAAATAATTTTTTGCTCTGCCCTCAGAAAAATTTTGTGTAAGTAAAACTCCCATGAGCTCACCCATATATGAATCTTGTTTATTTCTAACCTAATCTAATATGTGTTACCAGGCTGGCCTAGGATACTGTTTTCACTTTACTACTCAGAGTCTGCTATAGTCATTAACCATTGATCTAGAATATGGGTTTATTGGAGGGTTTGTTTAGGCAACCTAAACTCAGCAATGCCATTTTAATCCTTCGAGCTGTTATTTATTTTAGCTCTTGGAAAACAACTTTTATGTATGACTGTATACTATGTGAGACTTCTAAATCTAAAATTGTAATGCTTGGCACAAGCTATGTTTCAAACATCTTAATAAACATCTGAGAACCAGTGAAGCTCTGTTGTCCAGCCCAGTTTTCAAGATTTGCCTGGAACATTCTTTGCAGCAGATACTTTTCCGTGAAGGTGTGATTTGCTGGTTGTCCTTAGAGATACACTGTAAAATGCATTTAGATCTGCAAGGTTTAAAAAGCTCTACAGCATCCACACCACGTTGGGAGATACTGATTTCTTCTTGAAGTCATGACTGGCTCCAGATATTATAATTATAAGTATTCTGATAGACATAGGATCTTATGAAGATATTTCAATAAATTAGGTGGAGCATAAGGCAGAGAACCCCCTGGGCAGGACTCAAGTTCATCACAGATCACATCCCATCATACTCCATGGCAATATAGAAACATCAGATCACCTAGCTACATATACACAGAGGAACAAATATGGAGAGGACATTCAAACTCAGGGAGGAATTAACCCTCCTCCCCCAAGTGTGAGGCAAAAATACAACCTACTGAGCCATGTCTGCATTATTGTGTGGGGGTATGTGTAAAAAAATACACTGGAGGTATCCAAAGGTGGAATAAGAGTGACATGGTGAGCAAGTTTTTTTCAAGGGGATAATGTAATATTAGCCTTTTTTCCTCAAAACAACCGGACGCAGAACTTGTCATCGCCTTAGAACAAATTCTGCTAAGGAAATCTGTCATGCGTCAGAAATAGCTTCAAAGTACAAACCTACATAACTGATAGTAATTTGTAGGCACTGTTTTTAATTTTTTGAGTATTAGTATGATTATGTAAATAAACACAACCTCAACTTATGAATTTGACTGCAACTTAATACGTGTTTGGCATCGCCGGGCACTCGGCCTGTGGAACATGAGTACAAATAAACGCTGAATGCATTAAAGAGAGAATGTGGTCTCATCCCTTCGGATTCTAAACCTATAAAAAGGTAAACAGTAGCCTAGATAATGGTAAAAAAAAAATTCTCTTTGAGAACTATACGAAACTGCCAAGTACTGGCCGCGATCCACACGCCAAGAAACACGAGAATGCTCATTTTATTACTTTGCAAACAACATGAGATCATTAAATGGCAGTGGAATTCCCCTTTAAGGAGTAACCCCTAACAGACGAATATACTGTACCAATGGAAGCATACTAGTACTTAGACGGCAGTTTGGGGATGACCTACAATTGAACGCATTCATATAGCTACAAATCTTGGGAAGGCTTTGTTCATTATTATAATAATAATAATAATACTAATATAATATCATTGTTTAAGTTGAAATCAGCTGGACATAATTAGAGTTTGCCCAAGGCTGTTCAGTTATTTTACTAAAGACTCACTCCAGCCCCATAGGTGGACAATGACGTCCTACCAGCTGACACGCACGTGACCCAAATACAGGCCCACCTGCAGGCCACAAGCTGCACCAAAGAGAAGACCAGCACAATCAGGTCAAATAAACCCAGGCGGACCGAGGCTGACTCAACCCCCTCTGGTGCTGCCCTGTAGGGCTTAGATCTGCAGCCAGATCTTTCTGGAAGGTTTGGCTTTAGATATTTGGCCTTCTCCTGCACAGCCCTGACCTAGCAGCATGTAGGCCCATCATGCCCTCATGACAGTCACTGGCTGAAGGCTTCAGGGACAGGTGATAGCAGCAGAATGACTGGCACGACAGCTGGAGCCAGCCATGACGACATCTGCTGCATGTCGG
Organism: Petrocephalus zakoni; assembly: GCA_026774425.1. NCBI lineage: Eukaryota > Metazoa > Chordata > Actinopteri > Osteoglossiformes > Mormyridae > Petrocephalus > Petrocephalus zakoni. The sequence goes on along the minus strand of JAODKN010000016.1, from coordinate 16,680,824 downwards.
ATGGGGGCAGCTTTGTTTCTCATGCTGCCCTGGAGTTGGGAATGTTGGCATGGGTGCTTTGGGAGCCTTGATTGGCAGCTTATCCCACAAGCAGCCCCACTAACACCTGCATCGATTGACAGAGCTTCTGGATGACAGGTGATGGTGATCCGGACCCAACAGTAAACACTTTGCTTCTACTGGATCTGGATGTAAATAGTTCCTTAGATCTGCTCCTGTGGGTTTGGTATCCTGCACTGGCCCAGAAACCTCCACAAGGTTCAAGACCTCAAGTGATGTTGAAGACCAATAGGAACAGCTTAGAAGTTCAATCACACCTTTAGACTGAGGTAACAGTTTTATGCAATCCTCTGGATTCCTGTGAGGTCCATGCTGGTTTTTCCCCCATCCTTGGAACTGGCCCGAAGCCATGTTTCCCATATCCTGGCATGAGGGAGCTGGCTAGCCTCTCCCCCACTAGGGAAAAAAATCTTTGAATTTATAGTGGACTTTTATTCTGGAGTGTTGGTTCACCTCTCAGTCTATCTCCTGTGACCCAACCAGGAAGTAATCCATGGTCCATTTGATTGGGTAGCACCAAAGGGGTGCAGAGAGAGGGGGGTGGATAGATGGGGCTTAGTTAGGTTTGTTTTATGTTTAATACTGTTTTATATTTAATGTAATTTGGTTGGTTGTATTTTGTATTGTATTGGGTAGATAGATTGGGTTTTTACAGTGTATGTAGTGTATGGACTCATTTATTATCCTGTTGTTACCATTCTATTCAAAGTAGCGGGGTCTTGAGGTATCACCCGTCGCACGGCTGCACTTGGGCTACACCTCATCCCTGAGGTTTTTTGTCGTGCGCTGGTTGTGGCAGTGCATGCTCATAACACACACACACACACACACACATACACACACACACACACACCAAAGGTGGGTAATTCAGGTCCAAAGAGTAAAAAACCAGACCAGGATTGTGTTTCAAACCAACCAGTTGAGTATTAAGAGTCTCAGTCATAGAGTGCGCAGCTAGTTGGTTGAAACAAAATCTTGGTCTGGATTCTTACTCTTTGGACCTGGATTACCCACCTCTGATACATACACATACACTATATAAATTCTGGCCCCTGTGACCCTGGCTGGAATGAGCAGTTAGAAGATGCCTGGATGGATGCTAACTGCCTTATTCTTCTTAAGGCCCCTTTGGATATAACATAGGCCTACATGTAGGTTACATCTGGTATGTCCTCCTGGAAAGTAAAGCCTGCTTACAAAAAGAGAGGGAGACAGAGAAAAGAAGCCGTGGTTGTACCATGAAGTCTGACCAAAGCCGTCTGTGAGTGTGGGCTGTTTGCATCTGCCAGCTCAGAGCCCACAGAGCTGGAAGCAGTTCAGTCTTTTACAGTCCTTCAAATTGAGGCTGGAGCCTGAGAGGAAATACTAGTATCCTGTATACACAACTTCTGTCTGTCAGAAAAAATGCAGCGAAATGGAAAGCGCGCGGCAGCGCCAGGGATCTGGTTTTCACTAAGAGCCAGCCGAGGTTCATGGCTGAGTTAAAAGACGGCAAATACAGATTTGCACGGACGGCGCCAATAAAGAGCAACATTCGTATAAACTAGCCAAAGTTTTCTCAGAGCCCGAGACCGGTTCAATCTATGCAGGCTCACTGTTCAGAATTTGCTGAATGGTTTTCAGTCCTCTGCTTTTATCTTTCAGGAAGGTATCTATTATGCCAGTGATCTGTATGCAGGGAAAACATTTCCCCTTTTGGGGTCTTGTGCACAATCAAGCATTCAGATCTTGATTGGTAGACCGGCTGTGCATTGTTAACACGACAAGTATTACTTACACTGATTACACATTCAGTTCCACATTTTCATCTTTGTTTCCTGTATTTCAAATGAGTTTAGCTATATAATTAATAAAATGTGCTTAAGCCATATTAACAAAAAAAGCAATTTCTCTGGGTTAATAAAAAGATGTTAATGGCTAAAAAAATACTTTTCAAGCAAACAGCCAGAATATCGGCTTTACAACTGAAAACAGTACTTAACTGCCCTACAAAGATACATGCTTTCTAATGTCTTAAAAAAGCCGCTCTTCGTCGTTACTTTGGAATGTTGGCTGGGCGATTTTGATAATGCTAACAACTAGCAATGAGTATTACTCATAAAAATGTTAACACTGTTAAACCATTCATACAATCGCATTACGTTAAAATATATAAAAATGAAATTCGTGTACTGTCCAGCTGCATTTTCAGCCTCTCCGGGCTCTTTCAGACTCATAAGCGTTCAGCGGAAGCCATCTGCTGGCCGAATGGCGCCATTACATGCTGGTAAGAAATTCCAAAAACTTTATAGATACGAGTAAAATACTGAATTAAAACAAAGTTTGTAATTGCGAAAGCGGCAGCACTTCTGTGTTGGAAAGAACGCATAATGTTTTTTCTAAAGTTCTATCTATTCTCTCCCGTGGGTTTTTGCCATGTCCTCCACCATCTTCCAATAATTCAGTGAGAGAGGTGTCAATTTCAGCTCATCATTCACACAGAAACGTACCTTCACTGAACAGAGGTGTCAATTTCAGATCCAGAAAGTACAAACCCAGACCAAGATTTTGTTTCAACCAACTAGTTGAGCACTGACTGTGACTCTTTATATTGAACTGATTGGTTGAAGCAAAATCCTGGTCTGGATTTGTACTTTCTGGATCTGAAACTGACACCTCTGTTCAGTGATGGTACGTTTCTGTGTGAATGTCTGGCCATGGCACATGACTAGGGTGACCAGATAATCCATGTCATCCCGGAAACTTTGAGCTAGCACAGGATTTGTAAACTACTATTTCAATTAAAAGGACCTGGATTTCACTTAAGCGCTGCATTCTTGCTGCGTGTTGATTGGCCAGTCTCCTATAATCATAAACGTGTCACTAATGTTAATGTGAAACAGCTGGATGAGTCTTTCAATCAAGAGAACAAACCAGTCAAAGAACAAGAAGAAATTAATTATTAGCCAAGCAAAGGAGTCTTTCAAGTAGTTTGTAAAACCTGAAGTAGCTCAAAGTGTCCAGGATGACATGGATTATCTGGTCACCCTAGACATGACACCCTGTGTTTCCCACATTTGACACTGATACTAACATGTTTAATAAACTCATAATTCAACAACAAAACTAATATATTTTCATCAAATCTCACCATCAGACTATTCATGTAAACTGTGTAGCTCAGGATAAATCACCACTATCCTTTGGGATTATACGTCTAAATAAATGTGCAACAAGCTGTGCTATCTTCAATAAATGATCAATTAAAGTTCATATATAAGCATTTTCAATTGTATTAGTAAAAAGTTGACAAGAAATGAATTTCAGACTACAGTTGTGTGAGAAAGAAAATACACCCTTGAAAGGTTTTACATATCAGGACATAATAAAAAATCATCTGGTCCTTAGTAGGTACTGAAAGTAAGTAAATACAACCTCAGTTTAACAACAACACATGATGTATTACACCATGTCATTATTTTACAAAAACTATGCTAAAATGCAGAAGCAGTGTTTGAAAAATCAAGTACACTGCTTCCATAGGAATTACGAGGGTAAGTAGCAGCCAGGTGCTGCTAATCAAATGCTCTTGACTAATTAATCATCAGCAAGTGTAACCACCTGTATAAAAGCAGCAGTTTTGGTAGTTTGCTGGCCTGGACCACTCTGGTGTGTCTCAACACAATTCCATGGAGGAAAGACATCGGCAGTAATCTTAGAGAAGTAATTGTTCCTGCCCATCAAACTGGGAAGGGTTATAAGGCCATTTCCAAACAACCTGAAGTGTTTCATACAGTGAGAAAGATTATTCACAAGTGGAAAACATTCACGACACATGCCAATCTTCCCAGGAGTGCACGTCCCAGCAAATGCACCCCAAGGTCAGACTCTGCAATGCTCAGAGCAACCACAAAAACCCAAGCTTTACACCTCTGACTCTACAGGCAGCAGTTAGCATGTTAAAGTTCCTGACTACAATTCTAGTAGTTGGTTGAACGATATGACTGGTTTGGAAGGGTTGCCAGGAAAAAGCTTCTTTCTAAGAAGAACAGGGCAGTATAGCTTAGGTTTGCAAAGTTGCATCTGAACAAACCACAAGACTTCTAGAACGATGAGACCACAGTGGAGATGCTTGGTTATAATGCACAGTGCCACATTTGGCAAAAACCAAACGCAGCATATCAGCACAAACACCTCATACCAACTGTCAAGCACAGTGTGGAGGGCTGATGATTTGGGCTTGTTTTGCAGTCATTAGACCTGGGCACCTTGCAGCCATTGAGTCTACCATGAACTACTGTATATCAAAGTATTGGAGAGGCAAACGTGAGGCCATTGGTCCGACAGCTAAAGCCTGGCCGAAATTGGGTCATGCAACAGGACGATGACCTCAAGCACATCAGCAAATCTACAGCAGAATGGCTGAAAAAAAGAATCAAGGTGTCACATTGGCCCAGTCAAAGTCCAGACCTCAACCCAAATGAAATGGCGGACCGAAGAGAGCTGTGCATAAATGAGTGCCTGCAAACCTCAATGAAGCAGGGCTGTAAAGAAGCGGGCCAGAATTCCTCCACAAGAATGAGGCCGCTAGTCATACTGAAAACGATGGTTTCAAATTGTTGCCGCAATAGGCCGTTCTAAGCTTTGGAATGGGGTGTACTTAGTTTGTCCACACTTGGCTTCTCCTTTTTGGCTGCATTTTTGTTAAATGGATAACACAATGGAATCTGTTTTACACCCGAGGTTAGATTTAAGTAATTTTAGAATGTAGGTATAACACCACATCATTCGGAAGTTCTGATATATTACACACACACACACACACCAGGTAAGAGATGTGTGACGGCTACAGTAAATAAGCGTGCACACCCCTGTTAAAATGCCAGGTTTTTGTAAAAAGTAATTCAAAACTTTTCCTGCCTTTTTAATGTGACCTATAACCTGTACAATTCAATTGAAAAACAAATCTGTTGAGGAAAAATACAAAAAACTGTACAGTAAGCTGGTTGCATAAGTGTGCACACCCATAAACTAATACTTTGTTGAAGCACCTTTTAATTTAATTACAGCATTCAGTCGTCTTGGGTAGGAGTCTATCAGCATGCCACATCTTCACTTGGACGTATTTGCCCACCTTGCAAAAGTGCTCCAAATCTGTCAGATTGTGAGGGCACCTCCTGTGCACAGCCCTCTTCTGGTCACCCCACAGATTTTCTATAGGATTTAGGTCTGGGCTCTGGCTGGGCCATTCCAAAACTTAAATTTTCTTCCGGTGAAGCCAGTCTTTCGTTGATTTGGTTGTATGCTTGGGGTCATTGTCATGCTGAAAGGTGACATTCCTCTGAAACTTCAACCTTCTAGCAGGTTTTGAGCCAGTATTGACTGGTATTTGGAACTGTTCATAATTCCCTTCACCTTGACTAAAGCCCCAGTTGCAGATGAAGAAAAACAACCCCAAAGTATGATGCTGCCACCACCAAGCTTCACCGTGGGTATGGTGTTCTTCTGGTGATGCACAGTGTTGTTTTTGCACCAACCATACCTTCTGGAATTGTGGCTAAAACGTTCACCCTTGATTTAAATTAGACCATAACACATTTTCCTGCATGCTTTTGTGGGCCGGGATATTTTCTTTGTAAGAACAGGGTTCCATTTTGTGACCCTACCCCATAGTCCATACCCTATACCCCATAGAGAAAACGGGAGATTGTCACATGTAGCACACAGCCAGTAGTTGCCAGAATTTCCTGCAGCTCCTTCAGTCTTGCTGCAGGCCTCCTGACAGCCTCCCTGACCAGATGTTTCATTGATTTTGGAGGGATGTCCAGGTCTTGGTAACATCACTGCAGTCCCATATTTTCTGCATGTCTTGATGACTGTCCTCACTGTTTTCCATGGTACAGCTAATGCCCTGGAAATTTTTTTGTACCCTTCTTCTGACTGATACCTTTCAAGAGTGAAATCCCTTTGATGCTTTGTGAGGTCTCTGTGGGCCATGAGTTTTGCTGTAGGATGCAGCTGAGTACATGTCAAGAGACTCTTACCATGCAGGCCTGGTGAACTTTATCTGGGGTTAGTCACTGTAATTTATGGTAGGTGTGTACCCAAAATGAGTGGATGCTGTAATTACATCAAAATGAGCTTCAATAAATAATTAAGGCTCTGCACACATATGCGACCAGCTTATTGTATATTTATTTTTAATTTTTCCCCCCTGACAGATTTGTTTTCCAATTGAGTTTTGCGGGTTCTAGGTCACATTAAAGGCGGGAAAAGCTTTTACATTATTTATTTGATATCTGACATTTTACCAGGGGTGTGGACACTTTTTGGATCTGCTGTATACTAGGAAAATAGCTGAAATAATACAAAGTAATTCCAGATTTGTAATTTTACAGTTTCATTTAGGGATAGGGTGGTGCAAAGGCAACGTGGAGTTTGCGTGTTCTCCCCGTGGGGTTTGCATGTTCTCCCCGTGGAGTTTGCATGTTCTCTATGTGGGGTTTGCGTGTTCTCCCCGTGGAGTTTGCGTGTTCTCTCCGTGGAGTTTGCATGTTCTCCCCATGGGGTTTGCATGTTCTCCCCGTGGGGTTTGTGTGTTCTCCCCGTGGAGTTTGCGTGTTCTCCCCATGGGGTTTGCGTGTTCTCCCCATGGAGTTTGCATGTTTTCCCCATGGGGTTTGCGTGTTCTCGCCCCTGGAGTTTGTGTGTTCTCCCCGTGGGGTTTGTGTGTTCTCCCCGTGGAGTTTGCGTGTTCTCCCCATGGAGTTTGCGTGTTCTCCCCGTGGGGTTTGTGTGTTCTCCCCGTAGGGTTTGCATGTTCTCCCCATGGAGTTTGCATGTTCTCTCCATGGGGTTTGCGTGTTCTCCCCATGGAGTCTGCATGTTCTCCCCATGGGGTTTGCATGTTCTCCCCATGGGGTTTGTGTGTTCTCCCCATGGAGTTTGCATGTTCTCCCCATGGGGTTGTCAAAAACCTCCTCCTGCTTTCTAAAGCTTTATCCCTTCTTTCCTCCCATGGGTTTCCTCTTAGTCTTCCACCTTCCTCCCTTCATTCAGCGATTGCACATTTCTCAGTAAGTCTGCCCTCTGCCCTGCCGCCTCAGCGCCCCATCCTGAGTTACACCACGTCTTGCATTGGAGGTTAGATAGATAGACTTTCTGGTGATTCCAAAATCTAGGTTGAAGCTCAGGGGGGTGTTTTTGGTCACAGGGCCAGTGTTGTGGAACAATTTGCCCGGCATATTCAGCCGGCTGCAACACTCTTTGTTTAAAGCTCATTTAAAAACGAATCTTTATCCTTAGCTTTTATTTCAATATAGGAGTCGTCTAGTGTCATGATATTGTGTATTTTGACCTTTTTGCTATTCTGATTTGTACAGCACTTTGTGTCAACTGTGGTCGTATGAAATGTGCTATAGAGAAACTAAACCTAAACTAGGCAGAGGTCCGTGAGCCTGCATAGCGGTTTGGGAAGCGGAGCGATTGGCATTTAGCGATGGCCCCTCCGCTCTGTTCGGGGCGGCATTTGGCTGAGTGGGTCAGGATGCTGTGCCGGGCTCAGCATGTGAGGATGTCGCTGTGAGCTGCAGGCTAGTGGCTGCATTGACATTGGCACCCTGGCTTTTCCCGCACTTGTGGCTCGACGCTGACGCCGTTTCTGATGGGAGAACACCAGACAACATTCTCTGCAGTACAGCTCCCTGGCACAGCTCAAACCTCCCCCCATGTGAAACGTCTCTTGGTGCCCATGAATTTTAACATATAAATCCATGAAGGATATAATGCATGCCATGGCCGCCTTCAGATCGTGTTTCCATGTTCGCTTCCACACAGAGCTGGCTGTGTCGGGGTGCCGCTCGGGACCATCACTCTCCGCTTGTGCATTATGAGCACAATCATCTTGTTTCACCACACGCAAATACATGCTTCAAACAGTAGCTAATTCTGCCCTTATAATAAAATACAGCCTAACTAGGTATCACTATGTCCTCTGCCACAGAAGCAGAGTTTCATGTTTGCATGTATGGGGGGAATGCATCCTGCTTACCTGATGTTTTAACGCAAACATCACACACCTATAGGCTACCAACAAACTGCTTGTGCAAAGGTGCAAAGTGCTAGCATAGATCATGTGCAATGCTGGTCTTGCCAATTAACTGGAATTTCTACTCTGGAATATTAACTTGCGCAAAAGATAAAAAAAATAAAACAAATTAAGAAAAACAACCTTTGTATTTAAAACAAATCATTGAATTACGACGGAGTTATATAAATATTTTTAGATTAAACAATTCAGAGTTTTATTGCTGTATTTGGATAGTGTCTCAGTAGTTTTAAGCTATGCCTATCCTCATTTTTACGATCCTGTCAAGTGGCGACCTCCAAAGGCCAAGTAGTGACACTAACATGCTTGTGATTATGTTCGCGCTTACATGGATCAGAATGGAAATGATTTTCTTCACTATGAACAAAAAAATACAGGGAATAATTTCTGGGTATACAATTTAAACATACTGTCAAGACAAAAAATGCATAAATACACAGATACCATGAACAATAGATAGAATAAACGACAGAGGGAGATGGAGAATGAGAAGGCGTGTTGTCAGTAAATTAACAAAGATGTAGGCATATAAATAGAGGTGAGGTGACAAGACGTGGGGATGTGCAAATAAGCTTAATAATATAATGTAGAGTGGGTGACTAAGCATGGAAAGGTCCCATCCCAAGGGACCATGCTTAGGAGGGCATTGGCCTGAGGATAAAGGCGAGCCATCCATGTACTCTGGGATCTTACGGGAGATGCTGGAAGAGGAAGTGACCAGGATGTGGGGGCCCAGACACTATTTTCTTAGCCCTGTTCCTCATCCTTAATGAATGCAGGACTTCAGACAGCCGGAGCTGGCAGCCAATAACCTGCTCTGCACAAAGCACAACTCACTGTAGTCTTAGCTTAAAGTGCCATAATGCAGATCCAGACAAATTTTAATGGAACAAGTTAGCTTTGGTTAGCAAAAGGGTATTTAAACAATGTAGTAATTGATATCTGATTTGGCACTATAGGAAAGCATCGTAGATTACAGACGTGGGAAAGAGCAATTTTGAGTAGTATTGAGGTACCATGCTGATTTATCAGCCCATGGGGTGATTTAGATTTCAAAGAGCTCTCATCTTGCAGCTCTGTGCTGACCTGGGTCAGGCTTTGGAAAGGGTGACCGCAGAGCAGCATGCTTTACCTGTCCCACTGCAGCTTCTTGCCGCAATGATTTTTCGAAAATAACGTTTTTCTCCTGTCACCCAGAACTTTACCATTGCAGCTTCCATTTCTCACGGTGACTCCTGCACGGCGGTGGTGAGCACACGGCTGCCAGGATGGCTCTGGGCCCACAGCGGATACGTGTCCCTGGCACTGGAGTTCTCCACGGTAACACATCTGTCTGTAAATTAAAACGTGCGATATCATATGTGCAGCATTCTTGCCATCCATAAAGTGGGGCCTGATGCAGATATCTAAGAAAAAAATCTTTAAAAATGATACCATTGAAATGACATTTAATAGAAAGACACCCTTGTTTCATCACCCTCATAACTCTCTTCACGCCACGTCTGTTGTTGAAAGTTGCAACAGCAAGCCAGTCAGGCCAAACCTCCTGTCCGAGGGCACAGACTCTAGCTTGTTCCAGGGGAATCCCCATATGTCCCTAAGCCAGCTGGGAGATATAATCCCTCCAATGAGGCCTGGGATTTCCCCAGGGCCTCTGCTCAATGGGGCATGCCCAGAACAGCTCCTGTTGTAACGCCACGAAACAGGCATATGCTGACCTTCCTTTACACCAATAAAGTAACGCTTTGGAGCAGCAGGGCATTGTGGGACATTGACGCAGGCCGCTGGTTCTCACGTCATTGTAACCGTAGTGTGGTGGAAGGGTTTACATGGCTCAGTGATCCACGGAGGGGTGTCATCTGGAGCCCGATTTCCTGCTAGGGCAGAGTGGGTCTGTGGCAATGATACCAAGAAAAAGCAACCCTTCCCAGGATAGGTTTACCAGAATCCATCCCTCAAGCCGAGTGTGGGGGTAGTGTTCCACAGCGAGTGTCCAGTGGCTGCCCTACACATGTGACCAGGCCAAACTCAGCCTCAAATGGCTGCAGCTCTCCTACTCTGGAGCTCCTCATAATAAAAAACAATCAGGAAGAGTGTGGCGATGCTCACAGTTCCAAGAGATCCTGATGGCTGGAGTGTTTCACAGCGCGTAAGAGGATTACCTCTACCAGGGCTGAAGCAAAGCTGACTCTAAAACTGAGATGCTTCTGAAGGGCCCGGTTATCAGTATCAGGTGTGTTAAATTAGGGCTGCACCTAAGCTCTGCAGGGTTGTGGCTCTCCAGGAGCAGGGTTGGCCAGCCCTGACCTATACAGTACACAAGCTGTTTTTGTGCACATGCTACCCATCTCTGAAACAGAGACATTATATTACATATATATAATAGCACAGTTGATTAGGGATCTCTGCCCATTTCTAGAAGGTTGTGGGTTCAAATCCCATAACCAGCAAAGTAACAACTTGTTGTAGTACTGTGAGGGTATTAATGCCTAATTGCATTTCACTTTCTTCACCTATAGATGGGGATAGAAGCATTTAAAATATTGGCATTGTGACTTTTAACACTTCACAAAAAGAAACGCTGGAATGTATTTTGATAATATATGGACAATGGGCCTCATTCAGCAATATCATCATGAGTTTTTTCTTAAATTTGTTCTTAAGAAAGGTCCTAAGGTGCTAAGAAAAGTCTATGTTAAAAATGTCCTAAATAGGAAAATATTGACGAATGTCAGAAACTTTGTGAAAACTGCATAAGTGGATTTTAAGAAGAAATGTCTTCTTGACAATGGTTGATCCGAAAATCCATCATTTGATGCACTCGGACACATCATCAGTGAGGTTTCCCAGGGTCACTAGGTGTTTTGCGTATTGAAACATCAGACCTGGGGGACCCAGCCGGAGTTGATGAGACCCCGACTTGGGTCTGAGTAGCACTCCTCCACAGCTCGCTCTTTCTCAGTCATCGCTACCCAGATAGCAAATGTACATTGAATCAATGTTCTTTTTTATATCATCTAATGCATTGAATTAATGTTTATCTCAGACATCAGAATAAACTCATTAGCGCACATCGACTTTTGATTGAAATACCGTTGATTCAATGTTATATTTTGATGTATTACAACAATACAACAACTTATTTTCAATTACTGTTTATGGTTGTTTTTTGGTAG
>JAODKN010000016.1:16591349-16603861 GCA_026774425.1 Petrocephalus zakoni | reverse complement strand
CACTCATTGGACACGGATAACCGGGTGGCCCCCATTCCGGTTTTTTGTAAAGGTGGGTGTGAACATAAAATTTTGTTCAACCCGCGTTGGGCTTGTTGCTGTTTTTTTTTTTTTTTTTTTTTTTTTTTTTTTTGATGGCCCTGCACCTGGCTGAACTTCACTCGCTCTTCCACTCTTCTGGGTGTCCCCTGCCCACAGATATCAAGCAGCTAGGTCTGGCAAACAAGGCCAGTGATCTGGTGGAGGAAGTGCTCTCACTGATGGCCAGGGATAAGCACAGCCCAGAGGTGAGCGGCAGGTTCCAGGGGATACAGCGGGTGGGAGGAGCATCTCTTCTCACTCACAGATGCTCATCTGATGCATCCAGGTGCACGAGTCCTTTGCTGAGTGTGCGCTGGAGGTGAAGGCCGTCTACAGGAGCAGCGAGCAGGGCCAGGTGGCTCCGGACTGGACTGCCAGTGCTCTGGGGAATGTCGCCAGCATCCTGCTGGCCGCCGGGAGAACAAAGCAGGCCTGGTAAGACGGGGCAGGGCGCGTGCTGGCCAGTGGGCTGAAAGCAGGCCTGGTGAGACCGGGCAGGGCGCGTGCTGGCCAGTGAGGACCTGGTGAGATGGTGTGGAGGCAGGATGTGTAGCCAATGAGCTGAAAGTGGGGCAGGGCACCTGCTGGCCAGTGAGCTGGAAGCAGACCTGATGAGACCTGGTGAGAGCTGGGGTGGGGGCAGGCCAAGTGATCAACTGTTAGTGGATGGATGGATGGATGGATGGCTGGATGGATGGATGGATGGATGCTAACCCTTCTGATTGTCCTTGCTTAGGGACATGCTGCCCCTCTTCAAAGCCAGCAACAGAGTGCCGGCGTAAGTACAGCCAGTCTTAATGGATAAACAAAGATTCCTGCACCAAGCTGCGTGATATCAGATTGTTGTATAAAATGACCCTCTGCTAATTAGATTATTAAATGCAGATAATATGAATTTTAATCTAATATTTACATTCTGAGTTGGAAGAGTTTTAATTATTGTCACTCAGATAGTAGGTGTTTAGTGGGTTAATCGGTGTGTCTGGTTGTTGTAACACTGTGATGGACAGATGGGCGTTTGATGCACTCTCGTTCCAGAGAGAAGCTTCTGGACGACTTCCTGAGTTGGGCGGTGCTCCGCGGTGATCCCCAGCAGGCAGTGAGCATCGTGCAGCTGTCGGCCAGTTTCAGCCTCCCGGCCACAGCACGACTCACCCAGAGGGTACAGCAGGAGTGTGAGCTCAGCGAGGAGCACAAGTAAGACCAAAGGCTCCTCCTCAGCACTGGGGCGGGTGGGCGGCGGCCTCCTTACCAAAGGCCTCTCCTCAGTACTCGGTTGGGTGGGCGGCGGCCTCCTCCTTACCAAAGGCCCCTCCTCAGTACTCGGTTGGGTGGGCGGCGGCCTCCTTACCAAAGGCCCCGCCTCAGCACTCAGTTAACTAAAGGCTGTTTCATGTCTAGAGGGCTCTAATAATGTTAAAATAATGTTTAGAAGGTTGTAAATAGGTTTTCTATGCTCTATGAAAATATTCAATTTATAAGTAAGTGAATTTCTGCGAAGTAGGATTCTTTATCGTGAGTCTGGTACTGATTAACCACGATAAACGAGGGCCGACTGTATGGGAATAGACATCTTCACAGGCATTCTATATATCCTGCTGCAGTAATCACTATGGTAAAACACTGTGCTGTAATTCCAAGCTGCTTTGGCCAGGTTACTATGATTTATGGTCATGTGACATGAGTTTCCTGTAAAGTAAGTTAATGGGGGACTGACCGGCTGATGCCCTGTGTGCATAATGAGGTACAGTGCTATAGCGTAAGCTTCAGGCCGCACGGCTGTTTTAAGTGCTCCAGCTAATTTTTATTTTTACTGTGTAAGAAATGTGGACCTGTGATTCCTGGCTGTGGTGGTGCATTTCGGGTCTGCATTTTGAATTCGGGCTCTTTGCTCTGCAGGAAGCTTCTGATGGAGTTTGAAGCTCTAAGTGACGACAAGGACTGAGCGCCCTCAGTGTTTCCTGTGGTGTTATAATGGTCGTTCCTTTTGTCTTCAGTGTTGTGCTTTTAAGTTAATAAAATGTAATAAGTCATGCCTTCCTACTCCTTTGTCTTTGTTTTGGTATCTTGGGAACGAGTCATTTTTGTGTCCAGCTGACTCCTTGTAGCGAAGGTAATGTCCTTAAAGCAGACTCTATATTCCAGTGTCACACAAATGAGGATCAGGGTGAAAAGGCTGAACTAATCCTGCCCGCCCGCCTCACTATTTGAACCAGCGACCTTATAAGCAAAAGTAGAGCAGCCTAACGTACCGAGCTGTTCTGCGCTGCCTGCTGTCAGCCTTATCCTGTACGGCAGAGGTGAGAGCCAGAGACGACCTGAAGCCAGAGATCAGTATTTGTTTGCTGATTCGATATGTATCTTGATTTTTTGCTTTTGAAGTTTTTGCTGAAGAGCATTTCTGGTCAAAATGGCTGAAACTACCCAGCAAGAAACCAACTAAGGAAATAATTTGTTATTCAGTCCTTGAATGCCACGATATGTGACCCCTGAAAACCTGAGAAGCGCAGTCTGGTGACTGGATGTTTATGGCAATTTTTAATCACATATACACTTGCCATTTTAGCTGTTGCAAAACTGTTTTCAATGTCAACGTGGAGATGTGAGTGGAGTTTTTGGATTGTAACATCTGAGTGTGCGCCATTCGCTGTTTTTAGCCTAGCAGAATTAGTAATAAGGCTTCTGATTGGCTTTGTGGTTAGTTATGTCGCCACCTGTTGGTTTGACATGCTCATTCATGATGGCACTGTGCCAACTAGTGCATGTTAGTCCCTTAACAAAATCAACATATGACCAATGTATCTGCAGTACCCTACATTTAAGCTGACAGTTACAAATTTTTAACTTTTGTGATACAAGAATCGCAGTTTGTAACTGAATCACACCCCCACCTCACCTCTACTGAAGGTCACATTTAGCCACCAGGAGCCAATCACAGCAGGCTCAGGGCAGTACATTTATTTAATAGGAGCTTTTGTCCAAAACAAGGCAGGCAGTTGCGGGTGACTGATCTATTGTAATGACAAATCTGCTTTGTGTATTTTCCACAAAAGTGACAATAAAAGACATTAATAAATTCTCGTATTGATGCCATTAACTGATGCTGACCTTAGGCTAAAGTAATGGTTATAGGTGTTGCCATGTTTGGGGAGGGCGAGTTGGAAGCCCCCCAGAATCCCTAGAATGGCTTCTGGGTACAGGGGACCTGTAAGTTAAGAGTGTGAAAGAGGGGAGAGGGGTTCCAAGTGGCTTACGGGGAGTGAAACAGCACACGCAGACACACACAGCCGTGTAGCACCCGTTCTGCTTGCTTTATTCACATGCCTTGCGCTCTGGTCCACAGCAGTGTACATGGTCAGTTTGGGGGAGGGGGATTCAGTACAGTGAAGGTGACACCTCCCACGACGGTATGCCATTTTGCTGGATGAAGAGAGACTAGTCACGCGATCAGTACCGACTGCAGTGGAGAGCTTGAGGGCACATAGATTAGCGGATTGCCTATCATTTAAAAACAAGACAATTTCAACATATCAAATATATTTGCATATTTTTCTATAATACTATATAACTGCAAGTATAATCCACTATAATATAAAACTGACTGCAAGTATTTTAGACATGCACACCTTTGGGGAAGCGATGTCATTTAAAACGAGTAACAAGTAGTTTTACAAAGACTTGGAGAATGACAAATGTTGTGGGACCTTCACTGCCAGTTACTGGACAGTCCCGTCAGATCAGAAAGGAAACCAAGTGACAGTTCGGGATTTTCCAGGATTTATTGATATGAAGCTGCACTGACAATGAAGACAGCCTGGCCGAAACAGAGGGCCAGCGCTTCGAAACATCCGGTCTTAAATTAAGAGGAAATTAAAACGGTGATGATACAGCAAACAAAA
This sequence comes from Petrocephalus zakoni, assembly GCA_026774425.1. Lineage (NCBI taxonomy): Eukaryota > Metazoa > Chordata > Actinopteri > Osteoglossiformes > Mormyridae > Petrocephalus > Petrocephalus zakoni. The sequence goes on along the minus strand of JAODKN010000016.1, from coordinate 16,599,881 downwards.
GTGCATGTTATAAACCATGACATGAGACTGGCTGCACTTCAAGTGTAAGGGGGCACACTTAGGGCTCCCAAGCCCGGAGGGGGGAGGGGCGTCCCCAGAGGACACGGGAGGTCGGACGGCCAAGGGAGACGCTGGACAAATGGGACAGACCCTCTTAGTGAAAGTGCGTCCCATTTGACACCCCCGTATAATCATCATCTTCATCATCATTGAGAATGACTGTCAAACGTAGAGGTGGAGAGGCGCTGAGCGGCGAAGGACAGATGAAGGCTGTGGTGTTACGCGCACGGCCGCCTACTGGGCCTGGCTGGTGCCCAGCCCCACCGCGTTCGCGTACGCCGACAGCAGGCTGACGATCTGCCGCGTCTCCAGCGTCAGCCGCGCCTCCGTCAGCCAGTCCCGCGCCACCCGGCGCGGCTCGCCCCTCAGCTGGTTCATGAACTTGGCCGCCAGCTCCAGGTCGCCGCGCTCGATGCAGTAGGTGGCGTAAGAGAGCAGTTTGAAGGTATCCAAGTCGTCGGGGGTCAGCTTGTCCGGGGGGGCCAGCTGCTCCTGCTCATGGAGCAGCAGCGACTGCAGGTAGGACAGGAAGTACTGGTACAGGCTGTTGCGGGTCTCGTCGATCATGGCGACGCGGCGCACCAGCCTGCGGATGCTATAGAAGCGCGCCCGCAGAGAGGCCTCGCTGTATACGCCGCGCTGCAGCGACTCGGCCGGCAGTGCCGTGGTCAGCACCTGGGCAAACTCATTCTCGCCACAGCTGTCCCGCACAGCCTGCACCGCCCCCTCCAGGGGCTCCGTGGGGGTCTCAGCCCCCGCCGTCTTCAGGGTGTAGTTCAGCGCCTCAACGGACAGCCACAGCTGGTGGGCTTTCTGGGCCTGCTCCTCTGCTACTGCGTGGCCTGTGTGGAGGGGGAGTGATGTCACTGCCCGATAGGCCCCACCAATAAGGTCACACCCACCTAGTTCCTATGCCGCCCAGAGTAACCATTCAACTGGCTAGGGGTGCCTTTAAACCACATTAAAAATGTAACCAAAAATCTGCTGGAAGGCATTTTCAAACCCTTGCTTTAAATAATCACAGAGACAGACCCCGATTAAATCCACTGCATGCAAAATACAGCCATTCCTCCATCTGTCACAACGCCAAGCCCCCATCCAGAAAGCAGTGCGCGTCAGGAGACGTGCCCCCTAGGGGCTGAGCAGCACACTCACTGTCGATGGCCTCCTCCAGACCCTTCAGCCTGGAGTAGGCCGAGTTCATGTCTGTGGTGAACTTGTCCAGCTGCTCCTGGTTGGCCCGTCGGAACTCAGTTTCCTGCTCCATGGTTTTTCTGGTTAGTGTCTGGGGGGAAAAGGGTGGTGACAGGGGTCACAGATTAGTGCCTGACGGCGCAGCAGGATCTAAGCCGGAACGGTGCGATGAGCGTGAGCCTGGGGTGCCAGCGGCGGCTCACCTCCTGAGCGTCAGCCCGTATCTCCTGCTCCTGCACCTTCAGCACGTCCCGCAGGTGGTCCATGTGGGCGGCAGCCTGCCTGCGCAGCTGCGTGCGCATCTCCACCTCCATAACCTCGCGGACCTCCTCCACCTGCAGGCAGACGCCTCTGCTCATTGTAGCGCGCACAAGACACACGCCGTGCTAAAAGCTAAAGGCTCCTCACCGTCTGAAGACGTCGGAAAGGAATTACATTCTGGAGGAACCGTTTCTAAACTACAATCTGTATGAAGCAATCATGCAACTCTAAGGTAGTTCTAGTGTTACTGCGCTGCCCAACCACATGGTGGCGCCAGTCACTTACCTTCCTGTCCCGCTCGAGGTGCAGCTCCTCGCGATGGCGCTCCAGCGCCGTGGCCACAGCCTTGTCCAGTGCCTTCTTGTCCTCCTGGCGCTGCTGCGTGAGAGCACCCTCGATGCGGAGCTGCTCGCGGACCCGCTGCTCGGCCAGCTCGCGGTTCAGCTGGTCGATGCGCCGATGGGCGTGGGCTATCAGCGAGTTCAGGTCGTCCGGGCTCAGCTTGCCTGCTGGACCAGAGAGCGTCTCCAGCTTATTCACTGCACTTCTGTTTGCACTGCTTGTAAAAGCTAACATGCGTGATTTGAATCGGTTCACAGTGGCAGCTGGTGACCACTCCTGAAGACAGATGAGCTTTTGGCGAGCAAAACAACCACGAACCAACTTGGGCGGGCCACAAGATTTGGGAATGTGCATCAAACAACTGGGACATGATCCATGGCCGGAGCTGCCTATAGGAGGTGATTTTACAGACCAGACTGAACGGGACGCAGTCTCTGGACACTCAGGTATCCCCCAACTAAGCTGGAGTCCCGAGCAGACCATTGGTCTCCCTCGCACACTGTAAGAAGATGCCGGCAGCTCCTGTGTCTTCAGGACAGAGACGAGAGCTCACTGCTCAGAATGGGAATGCAGAGCGATATGGGGCGAGGATTAGGTTATGGGGAGAATGAAGCACCAGCAGGTGGCAGCACACACTCAATCTGCCATGGCCAATCAAAGACCGTAAGGAACACAGCCAAGACCCACGCTGTTAATGGCATTTACAGGAACCAGCTCCACAGTAACTGATCAAGGCTCAATAGTGCTCCACAGCAAATGTACATGTCCTAATATTTAAATCACAGACAAACCTAAAGCTACCACAAAAATACTCATGCAAAACTGGGAAATGAGAATGTAATTAATCTGGAAGACACACACACAATGATTGTGACCCTCTTCATGGTGCTTATATTTTACCAGTAAAATGACAAGATCCCAAAAATAAGAGTGAGAATCACTGTAAGTCCTACCAGCAGTTAAAATAAACAGCCACAGCTACACATCCATTGTAACCCATGACTTGGTACAGGTGCATTATGGGTACCCAATCTGAAAATGGCCTACGCCACAGGCTCGCTGGTGCTGGCCACTGACAGGCTCCCTGACCAGATAGCACACCACCTCAGCTGGAGTTAATCAGCCAGGTGAATTAGCATAGCGTGTGGGTCGAGTGAGGGCTCAGTGGGCACTGAATGACATCCAGCTACTTGGGTGTGGGCGGTCTCTGCAAAGCCGGCAGTCTGGGCAGGTTTCAGGACAGCACTGTCATCTCATGGCCCCCATGGTAGGGGGTCTAAACCTGACAATGTTTATGCATATCTGCCTAGTGCCCCACACCTACTGGGGCATTCTGAAGGGTCACTCTTAAATGGACCAGCAGTTACGAAATATGGATGGATGATGATGAAAGGGCACGAACTATAAGCGATTATCTGGCTTCCTTACATAGGACTCATTAATTCCTAGCTACTGGAAATACATGTAAACTTCCACTTCTTAATCTAGTACTACACTGCTAGTCTTCAGTTACCAGTTTAAGGACTAACCCTTTCAAACGCCATGTAGGACATATCAGCATGAGGATAAAGACACGCTGACGACCGTAAGGCTTTTGCCAAGACCCAGCAAGCCGTGCAACTACTAACTGTAGTTTGAATTTCATTAATTAGTCTAACTGTTCGCAGGTAACGGTGTCAGATTTCCTAATTAAGTACTGCCTCCTGCCAGGAAGGCACTGTGCCTTTAAGGCAGAGTGAAGCAAAGCCTGATGGGGAGGGTGAGGAAGCGTCATGACGACAGTGAGCGAGCGGTGCGGGAGGACGGCCCTGGGCCCACTCACCTATGTCAGACAGCTCTGGAACAGAAAGGGAAGGTGCAGAGAGGTTAGCGCCCACATGTGGCAGGACGGCGTAATGACGACCCAACAGCCACTGGGACACAGTGCAAACAGACCTAATAAACCGTGCTTTGAAGGCTGTCTTACTCAGAAACCCAACACTGCAGGCTCCTGATTTACTCCGATCTTAAGTAACCTCAGTTTATGGTAAATACTCTGTGCATGACTGGTTATGCAGTCAGAGTCTCGCTGGTCAGCAAGACTCAAAGTTTCCTCTTAACTGCAGAACAAAGGTAATGGATTTTTTGGGGTTGTAAACTTAGTTAAATGTCTGCTTTTATTTAAAAATCAGCAGCTTACAGTAGAAACCACTAAATCACTCTATATATTGTCTCCTCTTACAGGAAGAGCCACGTATCCATGCATGGAGACCAGCAGGTCCTGGCCCAATATCACTGCTGCTCCTTCATTATCACCCCTGCTGCCGGATAAATCTAAGAAATCCTGATTCCAGGCAGGCCGGGACCTTCCTGGCATGAATGGCGATACATGCCCCAATGGGACAGCGGTGCTCAGCCCTCCACAGCACCGGGGAAAGACATTTTCAGCAGTATAATCCCTGTCAGAACTCTTGCAGCCATCGTCACAGAAACTCTAAAATCACTTCTGTTCGTCACCTATCAGGGGCATAACTGTGAATCCCTGTGAGCTAACAGGCCTGGTCACCTCATTACCTCCGAGGCCGATTATCTGGTGGATGAATGCTGGGAAAGTGGCTGGCGTTAAACTACTTAAACAGCATTAAACAAGTTAAACAGCGTCAGCATTCTTCCGAGTTGCCAGATTGTACATGTGAAGAACATTAACCTTTTCCTAAAGTGTTATTACTGCTGTTTTATCCTCAAAACATTTTTTTGTTTTGCTATTATTATACTGCACATATTATTAGAATTTTAGCATTAAAAATAATCTGTCCTGTTTTATCACATTGGTCTTCGGACTTATAACTGGATCAAAGAAATCTATTTTGCATGAGCATCCTGGCGTGTAAGGCAGTCCTCCAGCCAGCAGGGGTTGCAAACTTACTGAGGCCCTTCCAGCCTGCCTGGACGTCAGGTGTGATGCTGCTCAGCTCCTTCTGGAACTGCTTCTTTGCCTCAGCCACCAGCTCACTGTACTGGGACACAATTTTCGCCTCCGTCTGGGCTGACTGCACCTACAGAGGCGAGACTGCAGGGGTCACTGCTGGCTTCCTCAGCAGCAGGTCACACTGTCCCACTGAAAGTGCAGGAGTGCACTGTCCCAATTCTCTCACTAATTAAAGTGTCCATCCTCGGACACTTGCAGATTAATTAAATCCTGCTTTCATCTTTTTAAAAAGGCCCCTGAGGCAGAGTGAGGCATACAGGACAGCACAGTGGCAGGGAAGGCGCCCGGCACTAGTCGGCAGTCACCTTGCTCACAACGTTGTCCAGATCCACCAGCATGTTGTGCAGGTTCTCCTCGGTGGCCATGATCTGCGGCCGGGAGCCGGCGACCTCACTCTGCCTGGCTTTGTCAATGATGCCTCTCAGGTTCTCCAGCTCGTTCCTGTGAAGTGGCACGCAAGTTCCGTCACCGGGGAAACCGTTCAAGTGCATTGTAGGACATCTTTCAGTAATACCAACCATTTCTATAAAATAATACAAAAAATAATGGCTTCCAACATCTAACACAGCACACTTTTACGCAGTGTATGTATTACAGGCAGACTGAGACCACAGATTCCCCCCACACTTGGCAGGGAGGGGGCTACCTGGCTTTGAGGAGGGTGTCGGAGGCCTGGTCCACGGTCCTGCTACGCTCCTGCAGGGCCTCCTCCAGCTCCCGCCACTGAGCAGACTTCTCCTCCGATGACACCTGGGGGACACACATGACCGGACTGATCTAGGAGTCAAACAGGACTCAGCCCCTGCTCCTGCGAAGGCAAGTAACCCCAGGTCGCCATCTCAGGCACGTGTCGGCTGTTAGTGTAGCTCCGGGCGCCCACCTCCGAGTCGTCCATGGCCCCCTTCAGCTTCTGCGTGTGGACAGAGATGGCGTGGACAGCAGCATTCTGGGCTTCAATGGCATGCAGGGTCACTTTGGCCGTGCGACCCAGCGCCTCCTCCAGGGCGACTGTCAGAGCTGCACAAAACCAACCGGCCGTTACATCCGCTCTTCTGAGGGGTCCAGAGGTGACATGACGGGATTTGAACCCATGACCTTCAGAACATGGGCACAGACCCCAAACGTGCAGAGCTACACAGGGTCCTGAAGACCGTTCTGGAGTGTGAGAATCTGAACAGCCTTCTGTTCACACAAGCGAGCTGAGCTGATGACACCGGGTCCCTCAGACATCAAACGCAGAACAGCGGGAAACGCTGCTGAAGCGATAGGGTGCTCACATGTAGCCCCCGCCCCTCCAGGGCTCCCTACTTCCTGCGGGCAGGACCGTGCCACTACTCTGACCTTGTTATCCACTGACATGAAGACAGACGACGTGACACTTCCTCGGCTTTCCCTGGCTTGGGTTTAAGGTCGTTCCTGCACTACTGCGTGACCTAGACGCTTTGGCGCCGAGCCCCATCATCTATGACCCCACCAGGGTTATCAGCCCAGGGGCCACCAGGGGAAAGGGGGCTTGGGCAGCTGATGATGTATGACTCACAAGAAGCCCCTTTTATGGGCTCTGACAACAGACGGGCATGTTAAGGGCCCCTAGTAGAGGTTCTGCCCGACTATCTCCAGCCAGAAGCATCTCACCAGCCTCACAGTCAGTGCAAAATGTAATGTGAGAACAAGGACAGGTATAAACCAGGAATGTGACCAGGCCATGCAAAGCCACTTCAGAGCCAGTCAACCACTACCAGGTTAATCGTGCGCTCCATTATCCTCGGAACTCGGGATCCGAGTCGGATTCCGAGTTTCGAGACCAGAAATGACGAGATGCGCGCTCCCATTTCTCCAAAAGGTAGGTGGTGCTGTGATATTTTACATTTTTAAGCACTTAAGTGCTGTTTGAGTGAATTTCGTAAGCTGTGTACACCGTACAGGGTTATTGTAGTCGATAGATGTGTTACTACGGTGAAAGGCATACGCTTGGAGCCGTTCGTACTCTGAAAGAGCTAGTGCAAGAGCCACTTTCTTGGAGGCTTCCATCTTGGATCCGAGTTCGGCAAGTGGAATGCATCCGACTTGGTTTTCCCCAAGTTTTTGTGGATGTGACGTTATTCTGAGTTCCGAGCTCCGACCTCAGAGGATAATGGAACGCACGATAACTCTGCTACTTTCTCTCCTGATTTCAAAGGAAGGACAAGTCAGATGCCAGTGCATTCTGGGTCATGGAAAGTATATGGCACGCCCCCTCCACAGGTGCATTCTGGGTCATCAGGTGTGCGTGTGAGAGTGAAAACTTACAGGCCAGAAGCGCCTTCTCAGCCTGCTCCTGCTGGGCGAGTCTAGCCGCAACTTCCTCCGGGGGGCGCTCCTTCACTGTGTCTTCATGTGCGCACTCTGTACATTCAGCTCCTAAGAACACATGACATGACAATTAATTACCAGGCACACAGATGGGCACAAACACACACACACACACACACTCGAGCATGACCATGAGCAGAAAGATGCAGAAGTGTTAATGGCCGTGTGCTTTTCAGGTTGAGTGCAAAGGAAGACAACCAGCACACACACACACACACACACACACACACACACACTTACTTATCTAAATGGGGACCATCCATTAATTTCTATGGGAAAAACCCTAATCCCCTTTCACAACACCCTTAACCCCAACCCATCCCTAACCTGAACCATAAGTAACCAACCCAAATACAAGAATTTTGGCATTTATAAAACTGAGGTTATCCAAATGGGGACCTGAAAAGATTCAGGAAGTTTCAGGTTTTACCACACTTTGGGGACATTTTGGTCCTCAAATGTGATCTCTGCAAACCCGCACACACGCGCGCACACACGGACACACAGAGCAAACTCCAGGTGGGCTCAGAGGGGCTGTCATGTGCAGACTGGAGGGGTGAGGGGGCGGGCGGCTCCCAAACAAAGTGCCCCGTTAGTCCGTTAGCAGGAAAGAGCAGCAGCCAAACACAGCCACAGCGCCCCCCTCTGACCTGCGGGGGCCTCAGCGGGGGCGTCAGGGCGGGGCTCTGCCTCAGCATGGTGGGTGCCCGGCGCTGGCACCGAGGGCACCTCGCTGATGGCCGAAATGATGTGAGCCGCCTCCACAGAGGCCTCTGGAACACAGCGACGAAAGGTCAGAAGGCAGAGGCACGCACTGCCCTTACATGGCACAGCCTCAGGGGGGCGCCGCAGTGCTACAGAGCCCCCATATGACTTCTGACCGCCATTGTGTCTCCCTCATTTTTAAAATCTACACGTCTATATCTGAGCCATTAGAAAGCTGCTAAGAGAAAACTAATAAAACCAACCAGTGGAGAAAATCCAAAAATTGGCACTGACACTATGTAGACTACTACATGCTAATTAATTACCGACACTAATTTCTAAGGACTGCATTAATGTTCTCAACACCACCCAGCTAATGAACAAAACAGATACTTCTGCTAATAATCCAGTCCACCTGGCAGAAACGTCCTATAGAATCACTGCAACACTGCAGATAAGTGCGAGGTAAGTGTAATACTGAATGATTCGGTCAGAGACTAAACAGCCCCCCGTTCTCCACAATGACGCTGACCTCATTCTTTATAAAACAATGGCCTCTTCACATGTGATTTGAACGTGGGAGACATTTCCATGTCCACTGATTAAGCTGGTCCTGTCCTCACAGTTTCCTAATGGTCAAAACAGATGTA
>JAODKN010000016.1:16570719-16582467 GCA_026774425.1 Petrocephalus zakoni | reverse complement strand
TCGTCTCGGCCCCAACGTGCCCCCATATGCAGCCTTGGCCCTGTAGCTGCATCTCTGACTGGTTTCCTCTCTGCAAGCATCACTTTCAGTTTTAGTTTACAATTTATGGACTGAAAATTGACATTTATACTTAAATATCCGACAGCAGTGCTGCTAGTCCTTCAATTGTTCATACTGCAGAACTGGAAATTTACTTAAAAAGCTGTAAAAATGTATTATTTTATATAATTTAAAATCTATTCATCCTTCGTCTAGCCACATAACCTGGTTAGAGTTGCAAAGGCATAAACATTTTGTTATGATAATGAATATAATATTAGTAATGAACTAATCATGGTCACAGAATATCTGGGTTTTGTATTCAACTCCATTCTTGTACCATAGAGGTGTTTATTCTAAAATCTGATGTCTTTTATAGTACATATGGAGAACCAGACATGACAATAGCAAGGTGAGGCTATTTGGGCTATTAAGTGTTTCACAGACTACAATGACAGCAGCATACTGCTAGACTTGCAGAATTCTTGGTAAGTATTGAATTGATGTCTCTGTATTAGTGAGAGGCACAGTTTTCAAGAAATTTCACAGTCACAGACAAATTTCCAGTGTCGGAATAAAGCCAGGAGACTTTTGCTCAGTCGTGGTGCACTCTCATGATAGCCGTCTTAACCCTGGGGAACCCATGGCTTCATATTTGACCCTCCCTTTTATTTACGCCTTACATTCAACCCACTTATCAATGTAAAGCATTTTTTTTTGCTTTACAGCCAAGTGTACCATATATTGTACGACCCAAAAACAAAAATAAAATCTTTGCTTTAATGAGTGGGTTGAATATTATCAAAGGTCCTTAGGCTTGGCTCATGCTGATAGTGATGTGGACATTGGTAAGCAACAGAGGTAAGCTCTCTCCAGCACCAAACAGGAAGCAGCAAAGCAGGTACAGGAGCTCAAGAAGGGTAGACAGGCCTTGCTGTCCCCATTTATGCAACCAGGGTGGTGTTCACATTCTGTGGTGTCTTCTCTTTTTGTTGTTTTTTTACAGCAAACTATTGTACATACAAAAGCAACTGTGGCCAGGAGCTACTTGTTTCTGTTGCATTGCTGAAAGTTTCTCACTTCCTGTAATTTTCCACCAGGGGCATGATGGGAAATAATCTCAAAAGGAATTTAATTGCAAATTACAAGCCTGCAAGATCCACATTCTTTGCAAAATCATAGTCTGTGATTAATGATCCATTGTCTTTAGATGTGAGGGGATGTCAGACTTTAGTGATTAAAACGTCTTTTCAGGGTCTTTCCAAAGTGTTCTAGTGTATGGTTAGCATTAGTTAAGTTTACGTGAAAGCCATTCACATGCCCAAAAGCCAGCACAAGACAAGAGGTCACACACAAGTTCATTTTTTCTTTTAATGATCGTGGCTGACAAACAGGTTGTAAATGGGAATATTCATAACACAGTTTAAGCACTTTGTGAAATCCATCCAATAACTCTCACAGTCTCTACCCTTCCTATGCTACAGTGCTAAGATACGGGGGATTGAAAACAGAGGTGGGGGGACTTTAATGAGTTTCAATACAAAATTTCTGGCCAGCCAGACAAAATATGACAAATGTTTCAAAACCAAAGATAACCTGGAGCCAGAGGGAAAAATGCCTTACCGTCAACAATGAAAAATGTAGGAACATTCACAAAAACAAACCTTAAGACAGATTTTCACAGAAAGCTGTCAGACGAACAGAATCCTTGTTTCCATCAAATATATTCCACATACGGTGGTACTGCTGGAAAAAAATGCATGCTTTCTATGCTAGAAACCACAAACTTTACAAGTAATTGTAATATATACACAGGAAAACGGTGAGCCCTCTTTCGGTGTGTCTCGGCTGGCGGGAGTGCGTTATGCCCTCAACGCCGTTGCCGCGGAGATGTGGCTCACTGGCTTCATTACACTCCCCACAATTATTGATCAGCCTCATGTGTGTTTCCTGGTTGACCGTATCACAAAAAACACAGTCACACCAACAACACAGCATTGTTCATGAAGTAATACTGCAACTCATTAAAGAAAACAACCAGTAACAGTGCTACAAGTCGACGATTTAACAGTTTGATTTAAATAAACACATACTGACCTAGAAAGATGTTTATTCAAAGTACACTCAGGTAAAAACTCTGTGGCTCTCAATATGTGTTTGTCCTTCTTAAAGAAGTGATCCATCCTTATTTCAATTATTATTTGTTATATATTCAGCTAGTTTGGATTATTTACATTTACGCAATACTTACTCAGTGCCCTTTATTTATTAATTACCATAGCAAAGGTTTTCAGTTGTGTCACAGTATGATTTAATACTGATACCCATCGAGTCCAAAATGTATCACTTTCTTATATAGGACAGCCTTGGGATTTGACTTGAGTACTGTCGTTTAGTTCAGTATGAGCCAATTCCAAACTGCAGGTGAAACGTGACCTTATGTCAAAGTCACTGGTGCTCAGAAAAGCTGCGCTCATGCTCAGACGCTACCACAAAGTATTTACATTTAGTGCAACGCGTTATATTACTGGCTCCTTCACATTGAAGTGTTAATCTCCATGCCGTAAGACACACATCTGCTATTCAGCCATAGATCTACGCCCGCCACTGCTTATGGCTATAACTGGAATCACCTTGGGCGACTAGGGGCCAGTGGGTACAAAATGCAGAAATGTACAGAAAACTAGTGTTGATGGAGCGAAGTGAAGAAGAGTGATGAAGTGAGGAACGACGGTGAGCACCTACAAATGACTGCTCAGTTCACAAACTAGCACGAAATTCAATCTAGTAGTTAAAGGAAGAGCATAACATGGGTCCTGTGTCCATCTCCTACGCCAATATTTTACCTGCCAGTAAACGACTCCGAAAGGTTTAATGGTGACCTCCATAGTGCTGGAACTGCATTATTTGCAGCAAATTATCTATTGATTGGTTCCAGGATGGTCAAGTGTTGGTTTCATTGTTCTTGCGGGTTTTAGTGTTGCTGACGATACCCATACTGGTCTTAATTTGTTTCTCAATAGCAGAAAACTGTAATTTTGCTCTTGTTAATAATATTGCATGCATCTAACAAGCTAGTGTTTATGCACATTTTTGAGTAACTTCAGTGCTGTTTTAGCGCTTAGGTAGGTCAGCTGAAGCACTACGTGGTATTTGAAAGCCCAAAGTAATCTATCTGAAATGAGGAAAGGTGTTAGCGTGTTCCCATGCAAGCAGTTATTGGCGGCTTTTGTAGTCTGCTCATAAAAATCAACCATAGACTTTACCTCTGTCTGACAACGTTGTTACAAGACAAACATGACGCCTCCCACAGCATATGACGTCAGAGTAGGTGACCGTGAAGATTCTAATGCTCGACTAGGGCAACAGCACGTGTAGCAAACCAGCTAACAGCAGGTTTCTCGCTCTGCTAAGTCCTCAGATAAGCTCGAGGTCTTCATATTCCAGTGAAAGTCCAGATCCTTCTGTTTAGCCAGGATAGAAGCTTCTGTGCATTCTGTGTCTGATTTGGTTATGCCAAGTTCTTCTAAATGATGTAGTGATGTAGTGATGCACTGTTAAACTATGAATGCACATTACTCTTACCCTGGCGTCAGTCCACCCTCTGGGTGTATTCCTCTCCCTGATGCTCAGACCCAGCTAAAGGCCCATGGAGGAGAGATCCTTCATTTTAGTATTCACAAGCATGCAGGCTTTCTGAAAGCATAGCATGGCGGCTTTGGATCAGAATCACATATATATGTGACTCCAAGCTAAGAAATATATTTTCTGCTATGTTCAATGATGCATAGACGGAACTTCAGATACAGAGTGCTAAGTGCCAGATATTTTGCCAGTGAGCAACACAGAATTTTTTACATTCACTAGCTGTAAATAAAGCAATTTCTCACACAATAGGTCTCAATTTTTAAACACAGACCCTGCAAATTCAAATGTGATTGGCTGAGGTGACATATATCTCATCACTGTGAAATTAAACTGTTCAGAAGGTCCATCACTAGGCATCAGTACAGTTATCAAACACACCTTAGCCATAAAGTATACTTCCTGCCTTTAAATCTTCATTCATTCATTCATTCATTCATTCATTTTCCACTGCTTGCCCTAAGCAGGGTTATGGGTGTCTGAAGCCTATCCTGGAAACAATGGACTCAAGGCAAGGAATAACCCAGGATGGGGCACCAGCCCATCTCAGACATTTAAATCTTCCTGTAGTTAATTAGTCCTAATATACTTTTAAACATCTTTATTTTCATATTTATCATATCATATTCAATGTAACGTCTCTGGATTCTTCTGGATAGTTCTTTTCATCTAAATATTAAACTGTAATTTTTGGATAATAACAACAGAAAAAAGAACATATTATACCATACCGTGTAATTTTTTTCTTAATTCCCAGTACCCCTTTAGCTGAAATAGTCAACACCCCTGGTACCAGCGGCCCTTCTAATACTTTTGATATAGGCTTATGCTGGATTCTACACTGTTAACAATTCACTTAATTTTCATGTGTTATGCTCATTCCCACATAGCTTGCAGCCAAAGTGAATGAAAGTAGATGATGTAAGGCTTTGCCGCGTAAATGTACTGTTACATGATGTGTTTTAAGAGAGAGGCCGGACACACAGAGTTAAAGGCGAAGAGATGGCACACTCAGAGTGAACGAGAGGCGAGTTAGGGAAGGCCCACTGAGATGGCTAATCTACATATAACTGGGTACGGTGTAAACTGCGCGTGGGTTACTTTGGCTCGTTCCTGATCAGATGCGGCCGCGCTCTTCTGCAATCCTCCTCGTTTTTCTCTTCAGACTTGGGTTAAGGCAGCTAAGCGATCTGGGAGTGTTTCTTTTTGTTCTTTTGCCAGCGTCCGGCGGCTCGTACTGTCACATGGTGTCGCTGTCTGGAGACGAGGTACTCTTGGATATGGGACGGGGCCTGAGGACTCTAGGAGGAGGCTGGCGTGCGGGGGGGGACAAAAAGGAGAGGTACGGATTAACCATAGCAGAATGTTTTGCTACGGAATGTGAAGGGGTACCTGCTTAAACTGCGAACACCGGCTGTAGACGCACGATAGCTACAGCTTGGATTATTCTGTGCGTTAATAATCAAACAGAGTCCTGCACACAGCACAGGTGGAATGATGAGGTTCCTTTCAGATGTACAGGTTCATTCATCATAATTCATTTTTTCCGGAACAAAGCAGCCTCCACAAAATACCTTTACAACATCTTTGAAGCACTGCTTTGTTTTTTATTTGGTAACACTTTCTATGAATGCCTATATGTCTATAAGAATCTATGAACACATTCATAATGCATTATAATGCATCTGTAAAGCATTATAAACATAGCATTAAATATGTATAAAAAGGCATAACATATTATAGCCATGTTTATTATGCTTTATGCATGCTTTATGAAGCTCTCATCTATAATGCACTATAGATACCTTCATAATGCAGTATAAAGCATCGTAATATATAATGCTTATAGTCAAGTCAAAAGGTCTTTATTGTCAATCCTGTCATGTATACAGGACACATGGAGGTTGAAATTATGTTACTCTCAGATCCCACAGAGAATACAACGAGGTAAACATAAAACACCTACTCCTAAAAGGCAAAAAGGCAGTGCAAATGTAGGCAGCAGCTGTTATATAGTTTTATAGTCTTTGTTTTAAATAAGGTGACTAGTGCTGGATATGGATGGGTGGGTGGGTGGTCTGGTTACGCTCCAAACTTTTGGGGGGCAATGAGGAGAAGGGGGAGAGAGGGGAAAGTGTTCAGAATTATACCGACCATCATAATGCGATATGAAGGTGTATATAGTGGAGCTGAAGATCTTTTAATTTCTCTCATTTTACATGGGCTCAGGCCGGGCTTGGGCTTGCGCGGTAAACGAGCGGTCAGGTGATGCGTTTCGATTAGCGCGAGAAAGATGCGAAAAAGGATGCTGATGAGGTGAGATGGAGGCCAGCCTCTGGCCATTACATTTTGTTTGCACCGGCAACGAAAGCAAAGTCTGAAGTGTGGAAAGGTTTTGACCATGTGCATCATGAGAATAATGAGCCAGTGGGTTATGTGAAATAGAGCTGAAGATCTTTGCCTGAACTAGGGATGAATGATTTATCAATTTCACATTATGCATTATACAGCATATATACGTCTGACCCGGGGTTTAAAACTGTTGTGAGAATAGTTTTACAAATTCATTCCGTCCTCCTTGTGTGACAATCAGTCTCACCAATCAGAAGTGGCCGAAAGTGACTGCGTAACCCCACAAACAACAGGCACGTGAAACCCAAGGAAAACATTACACTTGCAGTGCAGAAAAATATCGGTTCCGCTGCTGAACCATAAGTGAATTACCTCCCTATTTAATGATCAGAGATTGTCCACAGAAAGGTCCTATTATTAGGGGCATATGCAGTTAGCTGCAAGATCCGTAATGTTTTTATTACAGGAATTGTTTTATTTTCATATTTAACTTAACACAGTCGCAGCTTTTGTGGTAGTAGTTTTATGCATCATTGTTCTCCACTAATTTGACCCTTATGTACATGAGACTTTCCGGAAGCACGTCACTAAGGGTAAAAAGTGGTCGAGCACTATTTGCAAACGCAGCACTTAAAATGTGCATGTAAAAATACACTTTACCATGTTCGGGTTGCTAGAGAATTGTTCTATGGTTTATTAGGTGTATGCTCTACATCATTTTTGTTAGAATAAATACATTTTGGATTCAATTAATATATTTCCAGTCTTAGCTATGGATTAATATGGATTAATTCAGATTTCAGTGTACGATTGTTCAATTACAGTTTTTTATACACATATAGTGAATACTGAACTGAATACTGAAAAATCGCTAATGAAATTACAATTGTGATATCTGTCAGTTGAATTGCAATTAGATTTTTTCTTAAAATAGTTCAGCCAGGTCCTGTCGGGTTCGGGCTCAATTTCTATCATTTTACACAGGCTCTGGCCAAATTCTGTCGGGCTCGGGCCTTGTCAGGCCTAACTTTTAAGGCCCGATTACAGCTCTAGTATATAGTGCAATACAGACATAGAAAGCTTCATTGGAGCTTATGAAGTATTATAATCAACACTATAATGCCTTATGATTGTCAATAGAATATGCTGTGATGCTTTATTAACTCTTATACTGACCATCATAATGCACAATAAAGGTATCTATAGTGCACTATGGATGAGAGCTTCAAGTTATTTTCATAGGAAAAAAAATCCATCCATCCATTCATCCATCCCCTAACCGCTTACCCTGGGTAGGGTCGCCCGGTGTGTTTGCATGTTCTCCCCCCTTCCAGGGCAGTTTCCCTCAGACCCCCCCCCCCAGTCTAAAGACATGCAGTTAGGCTAATTGCCACATCTCAGGTGTATATGATTGTGTATATGTGTATGTTCCATATGATGGACTGGCATAGAAGTGTGAAATTAAATGTATTTTATTTAGAATAAGTCTGTCTCAGACACAATGCAGTGCTAAAGGACCCAGAGGCATGCTCGCACGGACGCAATCATTAGTAAAGGCCAACCGCACTCCTTGCTGCGAAAGACTGGTTAACAGTGAAGAGCACGTATGGGAATAACAGCAGCTAAAGGCCGAGTCCGGCCTGCCACAGCATCAGCACTCACCTGGAGAGCACGCCGGCCTGCACACTACCAAGCCCTTCCAGTATGAACTGCAGCAGCCTTACAGCCACCGCAAGCAGCAAACCTTCATCCAACCAAACCAAGAGCAGGCGGATTAATATCCAAGAGGAGGGCCAACATGGGAGACCCTGAGCCCGGCTAGGGTCTCGAGGTCGCCCGCTAGGGGCAGTTCCTTGCAGCTGGGGGTGGGAGGGGGGGGGCGTTTGTTAGTCGCCTCACTCACAAGCCAGTAGCCAAAGACAGCCGGGAGCGGTACCTCAGGCGCCCTCCTCTTTACCAGCCTGATCCGCGCCATCCCCACCGGGCCGTCCTCGTCCTCCTGCTCCTGGGGGGGGCTGGGCGCCTGGCCAGTGACGGGGGACATGGGGCACGCAAAGAATGGCGGCTGGGGGGTGTCACTCGGCTCAGGGGTGCCGGACAGCTCAGGGCTCAGGAGCTCAAACTCAGCCAAGTCAGAGCCCCCCCCCGGGTGTCCTGCGCCGTGGACAAGATGCCGTCAGACACGACAGGCCCCCCATGCAGCCAAAAATCGGAACGCCGGGGCGATCTGTGTCATTTTGTTCGGCCTGTGCCGCTCCTGACCGCGTCGTCAAAGCTCTGCTTCTGTTTTCTGCAGCTTTGTGCCTCCCACGGGTCTTACTTAGAAGTGCTTTTGGCTGGTAGTCAGCTGATGAAAGCCAGCACCACCAACACACAAGAAATAAATCACAGCTCGTTTTACATCAAGGACTCACTTGACTTTTAGCACCTGATTTCATATCACATATTACTCACGGGTGAAAAAATACATTTACCTCATTCAACACAAATGGCCCCATCGAGTTTTTGGTCATTTTGAATGTTCCAGCTAATTTATAACAAGGAAACAGAAAAGTATTTTAAAATCCACCTATCTTCCAAACTGCATATCCAGTAAAAGATCACTATGAGGATCTGTGGCATGTTCTGCCCAGTCTCAGTTTTACTGGAAATATTAAGAGTATTTTACCATTTCATTTCCATCTTAGGGAATTACTGTTTTATAAGGCACAGGGCAAAGAAAATGACACAAAACCTATTCCAGTGCTCACGTTATGCTGAAACCACACAAAAATCGGTCAGACTGAGTCATCGTCCTTCCAGGAACATGCTCCCAGCTACCAAATGAGCATGCGCTCTCTGCAAACATCTGAGTGCAGAGCCCAGCTCAACCACCGGGGCACAATTACCCCGCTCACAGGTACATATACAAGCAAGAAGGCACCCAGTGAAGCACATGGACCGAAACATTACAGGGGCAGTGCAAAGCCAGCAGTCTGGCTGGCAGAATCACTAACCATTAGTATTGTTTTTCAGCTGCTTAGCAGGTACTAATGTCCAAAGCAGCACACATAGCTTACAACTGCGAGTAAGTGGTTTTTATACAGATTAACCTTTTACTGACTCTAAGGTCCAAAGACAAGCACCAAAAGACTTCACTAAATTCTATCAAGCCCCAAATGTTTAGCGAGAGAAGGAAACAGGCTATTTGAACACTGCTGACCCCAACTTTGAGATCCCAACTTTAACCAGCATTTATACATTTAACAATGTTTCAAGACTGAAAGGGTTCCTTTAGTCTGCCTTTCAATGCCAGTCATGCTGAGGGCAGAGTGATCATCGCGCCTGGTCCCCCCCCAGATGCTACCTCTCCTCTCCTTCGTCATTAAACCCAAAGACTGTTCTGCTCGCTGTTCTATCTGCTGTCTCTCCTGACCCATGAATCATTATGAGAATGAAACAGAAAGTCTCTCTCAGTCCAGGAGTCAGTATGAGAGGGGAATAGAGAGTTTCACTCAGTCCAGGAGTCAGTATGAGAATAGAACCAAGAAACTCTCTCTCTCTCTCTCTCTCTCTCAGCTCATGAGTCAATGAGTGGAACAGAGAGTCTCACTCCAGGAGTGAATATGAGAACGGAACAGAGAGTCTCTGTCCTGGAGTCAGTAATGAATGGAACAGAGACTCTCTCAGTCCCAGAGTCATTATGGTACCTGAAACCTGAAAAGTACTGCCTACCACTATTGCTATTTCTGCCTCTAATGACATCTTCATAGTCCAGAGTCACCAGTATGTAATGAGAGAATCCCAGATCCCACTAGCCACTGTTCAGTTTCTAAAAAAGCCCAGCCTCTGAGGTGTCACTGCCGGCATCAGTCAAAGCCATCCAAGGACACAGGGATAAGTCACGGTGAGCTAAGCAGAGCATTACACCAATGGGGCATCCCCATCTCTAGAGCAGCAACATCTCCAGACCTTAGTATGTCAGCCTGGGAACACAGAGCTTGGTACCTCAGCTGATACATGCAAGCTGACCTTACAGCCCATAGTAAGGCATGAGGTTGGCATGCAGCGGCCTTAAGCCGCCACTCACCGGCCGGCCCGTTACAGTGGCTGCAGTGTGTACACCCTGGTGGGGGTGGGGGAAAGGGACACTTACACATGCTCCTCACAGACAGAACCAGGACAGACACACCGATGTTCTCAGTGCGAGGAACATCAGTGAGGCCTTCTGCAGATGTTGAGTGAATGTCCACCCAACCACTGTCAAGGTGACTTCAAAAGTTTTCCAGTCATTTTTCTGTTCATGAAGATCTTCATTGAGATTTTTCTGTTCATGAAGATCTTCATTGAGTGGTAAAACCCATGTGCATCATCCTACACGGGGGGTTTTCAATGCATTCATACATGTTTCCTTATAAATAAATAATGCACTATGATAAATCCATCCTTTAAGGGTTTTCTAAGCTGGGTTTTGTGGAGGAATGGAGCCTATGTGAGGCAGTATTGTGCACAGGGCAGGACAGCATCATGGCCACAATGCCAGTTCAATGCGCACCTATTTGACCATATTAGAATAAATACATTTTCGTTAAATATAATATTACAGTTATTAGAAGTTCGGAAACACTTTACTTGAGGAGGCATAATGAATTAATTAACCAGAAACTAAGTGTCAGTTACATATTGATCATTTGCTCATCATTTATCATCCATAGTTTTTCATGATTTGTACTTAAGTAGTGAAAGTTACTACCCTCTCAAGTAAAGTGTTACCAAAATTTACCAAAAAAAAAGTACATTAAAGGGCAAAAATTCTTAAAAATGTACAAAAAAATCGTTATGGTGTGATTCATCTGTAACATAAACTGTATTACGTTGAGTGAAATGATACATTCTTCATCATATAGTTGTGCCATTTTAGAGAGTGGGACCTTTTTAATAGTAAATCATCCAGAGACTTTGAGAACAGCATTATGAGCTTTATGCTTTATATGCCAAAGCAGCAGTAAGGCAACTGAGTAACCTCTGCATCGAGGGTGGAATCCACTTACTCACAGCACTGCCAGTCCCTGACATGAAGACCAAGATGGCTGCTTATAATGAGCCATACTGTGGTAAAGCATATGAGCACACTGGTCAGCCTGATTGGCTTTCCCTGGGTCATGTGCCTAGACTTTCAGTGCTACCTGCGTCTTATTGGCTGTCAGTGTTGAGGGACAATGGGTGCTGGATGAACTATTACACTGGCTGAGAAGCCAAGGGTCAAAGTGACATAATCACACACCTTTTGTGTGATCAACAATTTTTATAATACATGACTAAACTAAGTAAATGAATTAGATAAGTGAACAATACCAATTAGGACTAAATAGTGGCCATATCTATAATAGGATAACAGTGATTGTTCCTTTTTTCAAGTGCAATTTATGCCTTCCCAGTTAGATTCATAATATTTCTGAAAATTATTTTATGGAAGCACAGAATGACATCACTTTCTGATCGCTTAAATATACCTTAATGAGTCACCGAGATAGTGAATGTGGTCCAGGTTGCACCCAGTTCATCTCAAAGTGAGTTGTTTTACTCAGTAAAGCTTCAGGTCGCTAGCGATGCACGGTGATGGGAACAGCGAGAACACTGACTCGGAAGCCAGGGCCGCTAGCGATGCACGGTGATGGGAACAGCGAGAACACTGACTCGGAAGCCAGGGCCGCTAGCGATGCACGGTGATGG
>JAODKN010000016.1:16531843-16543339 GCA_026774425.1 Petrocephalus zakoni | reverse complement strand
CCGATAAATGGCCAGGGGACTCTGATCGAGTTGATGTGTCCCTGCCTGTAGAAAATGAATCTGAATGAAATATGAAAACTGACACTTTGACATAAATCAATGCGATGTTCCTGCAGTTTTGGAAAATGTTTTCATGAGTAAAATCTCATGGCATTGCCCAAAGCTGAAGGTGACCCTAACCCATGTTACATGCAATAAGTATACGGGCACTGTGGGATACCATGACCAGGAAGCTGACACTCAGTGTGGCAGGTGACCCTAACCCGTGTTACGTGCAATAAGTGTACGGGCACTGTGGGATACCATGACCAGGAAGCTGACACTCAGTGTGGCAGACAGCCTTCTAGTCAACCATTAAGAATAAAGTGGCACTTCATTGATTTCCATGGCTAATTTCAGACCATGAATTAGGGCCTGACCATGACAACAAAGGCACAAATGGTTCTAGATCGTCATTCATTTGGAATTTTACATTAACGTCCCCTTAGAGCTGAGCTAATGTGGCCTAACAATCAGAGAGACAGAACCTGCACACTGTCCTGCTGAGAGCATCTGCAGAGGTGTATCCTGCAGCTGCCTCTGCAGGACGCTATTTAGATGAGAAATTACTGAGAACGGATAGTGTGACTGAATTAAAAAGAGAGAAACAGAGAGAGTTTGATTTCTCACCTAAATTAAATCTACCCCTTGCATTTCATTATCCTGAAACCAGTAGACAAAAATGCCATCTCTGCTGGCATAAAATGTAAAAAATGCTGGTAGCAGTAAAACATTTGCAGGACCAGCAAGCCGTGCCAATATTGAACCTGAAAGAGCCCAGTCCAGCTCCGGTCCGAAGAGTTTTAGCTAGTTATCAAAGATGACAAGAAATAAGACAACCATACAATTTTGAATTATTTTTTTTTATTGAGTGGTCAGCGTCAATAGTTTTATTGTATATACACATACATACATACGTATATATATATACACACATACATATATATATGTGTATGTGTGTGTATATTATACACACACACATACACATACACACATACACACATATCACTCTCTGATTTGGCTCCCAACTGCATGGTCTCCTTCCAAAAAGAAAAAAAATAAAATAAACTCTCTCTTTTGTTGGGTAAATTTAGTAACGCTGACAAATCTGCACAATATAAATATGTCTTCATGTTTTGACCCGCTTATAAACAGGAGTAGGTTTCGCAGAACATAATACAATCACATTTTCACAGGCTTCCGTTAGCAGTGGGTTCAGACCTTATTAAGTTACTTTTTTATTTAATTAAAGTTACCTTGTGGATGCAAAGGTCTTTAACTTTGGTGCACTGCTTGATATTTTACTGAAAGCAGTTCAATCCAACCACTTCACTCAGGGGTACAACCTCAACTAGTCCTTAACCAGTTCAGCACAATGACACCATTCGGCAGAGATGGTTTTCACCAAACCATTTTGTTTCATTTCCTGTTTTAGCTACATTATAAACAAACTGGTCATATTCTAACTGACTAGTAACTTAAGGTAAACTCCCCTAGAGATGCAGCAGAATAGATTAGAGACAAAAACAGGCAGAAGAAAAGAAACTAAAATGATCATGTTGGGAAAAGCCCCCCAATGCATTTTCGTGTTAGCGTCTGGGTCAGCTTACCCCAAAGTAAGGTTTAAATCATTTTTTTAAATAAATAAGATCAGACACAAAGTAGTGTGTTGATTTGGTTCCTTTCACCAGGTCTGGTGGGCAGTCGGGGCCCCCCAGTGCCACACAAAGGGGCAGTTCTACTCTCTACAGCCCGGCCCTCAGACGGACCCGCTGCCCCTCTGTTAGCATTTACAGCTGCCGTAGTCTGGAATGGATGGCAGGCTCAAAGTGCTCAGCTTACAGAGACCAACCCTGCTCCTGAGGCCAGGAGTCAACATTAAACATTTACGTTGACCGCTAGCTGATGGTTCAGTCAACAGCCTGAAAGACTGACCAGACTGCAGGCTCTGTAGATTTGTGAAGGACAGACTGTTTCAGTGAGCAGAACAACAGCGACAAATTCAACTTAGGCTTTCATAGGTACTTTAAGGGTTAAGGTTTTTATTTTACTGGAGGACCATTTTATACCTCTATTTTGCGATTTTCAACACAATGAATGAATGAATAAATATTGTTGCCATTAGTGTAAATTTAAGTGTTTTTCTGTCGAACTGAGAGGTGTCATTTTTGTTTTTATACGAATAAGGCAACTAAAAGGGTCACTAAAATCCATGCTGATGTCACACCAAAGACCTGCTTTCCAAACTGATCTGCCCGAAAAGGAAATAAACCCTTAATGAAGTTCTAAGGACTAACACTGACACATTGAGATCAGAGATAGGTTAGGCACAGGGACCTGGTACCCAGCCAGCACACACACGGCGCCGCACCCCAGCGATGCTCTCTGCCCCCAGCTAGTACCGTCCATGGCCATGCACTGCATGCTCCTCCCTGTCTGCCTTCTTCTTGAACGAGGGCCACCGGCAAACAGGGCAGCAGTGGCGGCCACCCGCCAGCCAGACCACAATGCACTGCTGGTGGAACACGTGGCTGCAGGGCAGTCCCATGAGCAGGCAGCCATCCTCGAAGTTCTCCAGACACACGACGCATTCTGTGCACTGCATCATGTCCGGGGGCCAAGAGGACCAGTCAGCCTCCCCAGCCGGTGCCTCAGAGCAGACTGAGTGGCACCCGCCTCCCCTCCCAGAGCTGCAACGGCCAGGGCTCTCGCATGCACTCCCGGATGCCTCTCCTGTTCCCGTACCGAGGAGATAGCCATCTGACACATCCTCCTGTGGGCCCAGTTTGTTCTCCAGCTCCCCACTTGCGGTACCACCTCGGTCTTCTTCGCCAGTTGCCTTCGAACTCGGTCTCTGACGGAACCTGCCTGCGGACCCCAACTTCCATGTGGGCAGGTTCTTGATGTAGTTGGTGGGGATAAGTGGGCGAAGCCAGAGGTCAGGGAAGGCCAGCCTCTGCAGGAGCAGGTCTGGGTCATCGTCCCAGTCGGACTCGTTGGGGAAGTTGTGGAAGGAGGCAATGGGATGGATGAGGTAGCTGGTGTACCAGTCCCACAGACTGGACAACCACTCCAGGTTGTTGGCGTTGAGCTCATCGTCATTGTTGCTGTTGCGACGCTTCTTCTTCTCAAAGTAATCGATGAGGAGCCCATGGCCCAGGTAGGTGCTCAGGAAGAGCGCAGGATGGGATGAGTAGAAGGTCCAGTCTGCCCTCACCCAAGAGGCGATGGTGGTAGTGTCCGCATATCGCAGGAGCTTCAGGCTGTATTCGTAGAAGCTGTCCAGGTATGGGAGCTGGAGGAACCCCAGGATGGGCAACCAGGAAATGATCAACAGAGAGTTGTATGTCCCCAGGGTGCTTATGAGGATGACAAAACGCTTGATAGTGGCACCCTGTGTTATGAACAGGTCCATCCAGGCCATGAGGTTGACCATAACCAGGCTAAGCACAAATAGGTCATTGACCTCTGGCTGCACGGAGCGCAAGAATGTGTCCATGGCATGGAGGGAGATGTACTCTCCCGTACTGTTCCCATACCTGTAAGTGCCTTCCGGGGTCTTCAGGATGTACGACGGAACTTGACGCACCCCGATATCTTCCATGCAGCGGTCGCTCTCCCAGTCCTGCACGTCCACAAAGATGAACTCGATGCGACCCGTGAACTTGACGCTGAGTGCAGAGAAGAAGGCGGGAGGCTGCACCAACTTGGCGAAGAGGAACATCTTTACCGGGTGCTGGTCACTCCGGTTCCATTCCTGCAGCAGCTGCTGGGGCAGGCGGATGGTTTTGATCCGGGATGCCACGAGTGCGGTCATCCACTTGAAAATGTGCTCGGTCTCGATGCGGCTGCCGTTGTACTCCTTCAGCATCACCTTGCCCTTCGATGTGCTCGTTTGCGGCACGGACATGATGAGTGTGGATTTCAGCCAGCCTCGCTTACGACAGTACCTGACAGAGAAGACAAACACTTCATCAAGCATACCGGCGATGGCTTGACTTCCAAATGACGATGCTCACCCACCGCACAGCCAGGCCAATGGCTAAGCACATGCTACATTAACAAACAAGAAAACCCAGCAAAAAATTAGTCATGAAGGCCGACTGGGGTACCAGTCACTGAGTTTGTGTGCATTTTGTTCAAACTCTGTTTTATCCTGATGTTGTTCAATCGCGTTATAGATCTTAATGAAGCACCTTCTGGATTCGCCTAAGGCAGCTTCTTGTTCCAGCCAGAGGACCCTTCCGACAATCATGGCCCCCAGTCCATCTGCTAACCACCCCCCCTCCGCATCATTTCTATAAATGGCGTCATACCCAGTTCTGCTAATTCTATAAATAGCACAAACTCTTTCCCTCCAGCTGACCACTGTAGTTTCAGCATCCCATCCTGAGAGGGAGCAACAAGCGGGCCGGCCGCCGTCACTGGGATGTGGGCGTGCCCCCCCCCCCCACCACCGGTCACTCCCCGTCCGACACGTGCTGCCCGGCCCAGGACGGTGACTCAAACCGCAGCACAGCGGCTACACACTACGCAGGGCAGCCAGCTAGCTAAATAACAATTGCCTGGGTTAGGCTCACTTCTGTTAGCCACAAACAACAGGCACCCACCCTTTGTTTAGAGATTAAAATCAAACTTTCAAGAAAAAAAAGACAAATGTTTAGGTTGAAAAAAAAAACCTGTTTCACGTTAAAAAAATACTTCAAATGGACATTTCAAGAATTTTCTAACTTCTCTGCCGGTTTACCTGATGAGGCCCCCTCTGGTCATTTTGGGAACTGTCATAGATCAAATTCTTATTCTAGTTAAATTATTAAAGCTTTCATCGGCAAAGCTAACACTGACTTTTTTGCAGTTTAAATTTTTAATTCTTTGAGACATTTGAGAATTAACTCAGCAATAAAGAAGTGAAGCTTAAATAAATATACATGTCCAACTGGTAAGGTCCTGAGAGCACCTGCCGTTTGAGTTTTATAATTATTTTCTGCACTCAGGGCAAAAGTGGTGAAATTTGCATTCAGCAGGTTCATCTCACCTTGGATCACTGGAGCAGTTAAAAGTGCCTGTTCGGATGCCGAACTTGGAGACCTTTTGGACCATTTTCCCCCAGCTGGCTTTTGTCAGCAGCGGCTCTCGGTCTTTCGCGATCACCTGTGAAGGGGAAAGGAGGCAGCAGACAGAAGCAGCCTTTAATCTAACCACCACCAGTTTGGTGTACCAGCTGTTAGGAACGCAGTCATTCCTCAATGCCGCTTATTTCTCTCGCCTTTCACAACAGTGTCGTCCCGAGGTGCTTCGCATGGGCCGTTTTCCCAGTTTTGGGGGTAAAGGGCCTCACTGAAGAACCCAGCAGTAACAGAACCTCTCCACAGGCCAAGGGATTTAAACCACTGGCCTCCTGCACATGGGCACAGATCCCTACCCTGCAGAGCCCGATTGTCCCATACTGCTGCAGAAACCAGGGACCCCAGCCGAGGCTCGCTTCAACCGAACCGTCTCCTTTGTGCAGAGATTGACCCGGGCCTCTGAGAATATTCCCTGCCCGTGCTGCCAAGCTGGTTCTCATTAACGGGACAGATGGACTGTGTTTAATTACCACCTGGGCAGACGTACGGGGAGCCAAATGATTCCCCAAAATAACACAACTACCAGTGTTTTTCTAAATAACCTTTCTGTTCTGTGCAAATCCCTTTGAGTGCTACCATAGGTCACATTAAAGTTATACTGCAGAACCTCGCTATCAACTAATTAGCAACTGCTACATAAACAGATGATAAACATTAATTAAGGGGTCATGACGAGTGACACCAAATGACACCATGCAACAACTGCCAGCAGAATATTTACAATGACGAAAACTGCACTGGAGCATGGAAACCTGCCAGATGAAACTGAATAGGAATGGATGGAACTTACTCAGGCAGCAGTAATGTTCACAAAAGGTATTAGTCAGATGGACCATAGCGATACGACAAAATTTTGACAAGGCAGGCAAATGTAGCGGTGTATGCGCTAACGATATGTTGGGATGCTGCCGGGATGTATGAGTCTCCCACCTTGTGAGATGCCCCATTCTCGCTAGCGATCAGTTGTCTCGGTGACGGACTCTTGACTTACGATATTTTCACGTTACGATGGGGGTCATTGGACTGCAATGGCCATCGTAAGTGGGGGAATACCTGTACTTTGGAGGTAGGAATCACCACCTACTAGGGGAATAAAAGTATCTGCCATGACGGCCAAAATGTAGCCAACAGCGACGTTAAGCCTTCCTCACCTGTAATGCCTCACACAGCTTTGACATCCAAACCTGGACGCTGGAGCATTGCAGGTAAAGACCAGGGAGAACTTCAACCTTACAAATTCGTGGCTTAAGAACTCCCTGATCAGAGAAAGCATCCAAGGCCTACAGTATCCGTTCAACTCTTGTTTTATAAAGTAACTATCAGTTTTGTATGAATATTTCATATCTTATCATCATATTAATTTCCCCATTATGTATTCATTACTGATGTCTGAAATAATATATGAAATAATGTATGGAAAAACCTCTTTGGTTGAGGCTCCTTTGAAGTGCCTGGATGCATCAGATTCCATAGTTTATTCAACTTTAACCTCAGTTTAAAAAAAAAAAAAAATCACTGCCAAATCCAGTGCAGCAAAACAAAGCAACAAAACCGTGCGGAGGATTAATGACAGGAAAGTCACCAAGCAAATATTAATGAATATTGCCTCATTTTCAATAATTAGTGCATCTGCTTCAGAGGCATGCGATAGGTAAGAGAAGCTGGAACTCTCTGCATTAATTATACAACATCCAGTGGTATTAAAGGCTCAGGAGAAAAGGCGTGGGGTCAGAGATAAACTATGCAGGTCCTGGGAGACGGGGTCTGTCGGTAATCATTTCAGCTTCCTCAGGATTTATCAGACGGGACTGGGCTGTACCCGAGTGCCAACCTCCATGTCGGAAGCATTCATGAACACGGCACAGAGCAGCCACCTGCGTGGCTGGATGAGGCTGGGGTGCAATGCACACTTTGTTAGACTTTAGCCAAAAACATTAGTTAGAAATTAGGTGCCCCGTCCCAGCAAAGACAATGGGAATTTTAAATGAATAATTAGTAAACAATTTTTAAAATTATACTACCAGGCAGTTTTTATGTATAAAAGAAAAAAAAGTCAGTTTCATTCACTTGTGTCTCTCAATGTAAATACACCAACTACAGTCAATCTAGTTACTTAACTCTTAAGGAAATAATTCATCTTAAAAATTATTGATTCAATTGATCAAGTTAATTTGAAAGTATAGCATTCCGCACTTAATGTAAGGTAATGTTGTAACACACATCTGAATTCAGCTCGCAACACTGTTTTTTTTTTTTTAACATGACACTTCGACATAAATTTCCTACATAAAGTAAATATTAGTATGACCCATCCCGGTAGCTGACTCTGGAATGCCAAACACACTTCGTTCCAAAGCCATCCGCAGGGGCGCTGTGCACGTAGCAACCGGACCACCACAAGGACACAAACACCCAAGGCCTCGCCAGACACAGACAATTCCTTCTGGGCGCCCACGTTTGGTCCTGCTGAATGTTTCACTGGCTATCGCCAGGCCTGGTGGAGCTTGGGTCCACCCTGCTTCCAAACAAGAATGGAGCCAAAACTGGTCATCTGGGTTGCACAATATGCCCCGCCTACCAATATGCCCCGCCTACCACAATCTGCAGCCAATTACATAACTAGTTATGGCAACAGAACGTCTGTCAGCATGAAGCGCCCGTGGAATACTAAACAGTCATAGATTTCGCAGTGACGTGTCAGCCTGCCTGCTGTGCTGCTCATATGAACACCTACCCGCTGAGCATGAATGTAGCCAGACAAGGCCAAATGTGCTTTTTCAATCAGAAAGCAGGACAGGCGAGCTGAATGTAAGGTGAGAAAAAAAAAAATTATAAATAAAAGCAATAATCGGGGCTATCGTGTTTAAAAGGTAGGTATCATCAATCCCAGCACGGATCACTCAGAGACCACCAGATTAAATATTCTTAATACAGGAAAAGCCATAAAAGTACTACCCACATTTATATTTATTAGCCACATTAAAAGTGTCCTAACTAGTGCCCTAGACCACAAATACACAAGGCATTACTTAGGCTTAATGCCACTGGGAACATTACGTGTACCTTGGACATCTACATGAAAACAGGAGCTAAGAAGCGGAAACGGTGCCATTCATGAACTCTTCCCCGACTCAGCAGCCAGAGTTGGGCATAAACTGCTTACAGCTGACCCATAAAAAAACCCCCAAAATTATGTCATTTATCTAAATGGAGAAAAGTTGCCATTTTCAAGCACAGGCGTTATATACAAAATAAACAGATAAACAAAATGTGTGAACGCCATGTGGAAAGACTGTGACCATATAGAAATGGTAAACAAAGTAACTGGGGCGGGACATTTGCTCCCAGCCAATAACAAAACAGAATAGAGTCATACTTGCGGAAAGGCACAGAAGTGCCCAGAGCAATCTTAGGGAGAGGCTCGAAGTCCCCACAAGCACGGAGCTCGGGTTCCAACCAGCAACCTTCTGACTGGAGAAGACAGTGCTACCCAGCAAGACACCTCCTTAAGATATAGTATAATTCTCTTCAAAATGCTACCTACATTATCCTCCTTAAAGTCACACCAGCTCTATTCTACAATGACATTTCTATGGCACTCTTGCTTAGTTTCATTGTTCCGGTTTAAGGCCCGGGAGACCCGACATGTTACTTTTCCAGTGCTGGTTCGGTACTGAGCCGTGTTACTGTAAGTTTGGAGGTATTCATTCTTTGTCTTTGCAGTAATAAAACACAGAGCCAGCACAGTGACTTGATACCAGTGTCTACATGTCCAAGTGCTCTTACTGTGAAGTCCTGTGTAACTTAATACAGCAGTAACATATTTGCACACAACTATGTATTGCAGAGATAATCTGATCTTCATACATGCCTCTGGCAGTTACTACCACCAATTTCCATTTCCACAGCTATCTAGTGTCACTAAAAGCCTGGGACATCCATTGAGATACCTTTTCTACTGGCAACTTCAACACAAAAGTATTATTCACCCATGTCCCTAGAGAATAAAGTAACATTTTGTTTCGGAACGTAAGTGGCTCAGACCCTACCGAAAAGCTGCATTTTTACCTGCACCAACCAGATGCCATCCTTGGTGTCCTCCACCAGCTCATAAAAGTGCACCTCTCCACTGAAGCTGGTGCTGGAGGCTGGCTCTGCCTCCTCCTCTTCATTCTTCAGGGCAGAGTACAGCTCCCCCTGCATCAGGCTGCCTGCGAACCCAAACATCTACTCATGCTACTGTCTAGAATTGCGCTACCTAACTGAGGCAATTTTAGGTATTCAGATACATACGATACGCCTGTGCCATGTCACCCCTCAAAAATGTTTTTTACTTGCGCCATAAAAAAAATCTTTCAAAAAGGAACCGTCTCGCGACGTAAGAGCCCACCTGATCTCGCGACCAGCTCCCTGACATCCTTCTTCTCGGGGAGACCGGAGTATCCCAACCCCCGGCACTCCAAGATTGTCTTCAGCTTCTTGAAGCTCAGAGCCACGGGATCCACCAGCTGAGTGGCCAAGATCCCGGTCTCATACCAGACGATCGCTTCAAAAAAGCGGGCCAGCACGAACAGCAAGAGGAAATAGAGTAGCAGGAAAAACAGTTTCAGCCACATCTTTCGCGATCGGACGAATCCGGCTGGTGCGTCTGCGATATCCGGGTGCGGACCAGCAAATATGCATGGACTGCCTCGCCGTTACACTTCTGACTGTTCGCCAGCAACTGTGTATCTATTTAAATGATTACTGTCAGCTAAATTATGACCTCCGATGATTATTATTATTACTATCTTACTATTCCTGCTGCTGAACGCAAAAGCAAGGCCTTAAGGCCAGATGTAAGGTCCCTGCCTGTCCACCATTTGCAAAGTTGTTTCTGTTGGGGGAAACGCACATCAGCGTAGAGATTATATCAGCAGCCACCCCCGTCACCTCCAGCGGCTCGTTTAACTATTCCTTCTTGCTTTAAAGAAGCATGTCGATGCCATCGTGCCACAGTGTAACTTTCCGATCGCAGACATTAGACCGCCGTATCTAGGACAGATACCACGGTCGCCCCTCGGGTCGGTGACGCTTTGTCGCTCAGTCTGAACAGATCAGCTGATATCCACAACATGTGACGTAAGCCGCAGTCTTCTTCGCTAGTAAAATGACTACTGCCTTGAATGTTTCTTTGCTGCCACCTCAGGCTGGGTGGTGTAACTGCATGGGGCACGTAAAGTATCGAGAAACTGGGTCTACTGCGGGGTAGGTCTGAGCGGGATGAAAAACCATCAGAGGGCAGACATAAGCAAACATTCACATACAGAACCACATATGAATGGAAAGTTTCACCTAATACGTAACTGCGGATGGAAAGCCGCACAGCAAAGGGAGTTTTTTATATGAATATAACCTTTTTTATATGAATGTAATTTTTCACAGAAAATAAGAACACCGGAAGCTTTGTACTTACGTAATTATAATCATTAATTAGGGAAGGTCACACCTGAGGTAGAAGAAATGATGGTGGAATAGTTATAATACTCTGCTGAAAATGAAAGAGAACAGGACCAGTGAGCAGCACGGTGGGCAAGGACATGCAAGTTACTGATCTGAGAAAGAAATGATAATGAATAAAACATGAATATAAAACAATAAATTGGGGGTTGAATCTCCACCATGGCTCCATGCATGTGGAATTTGCAAGTTCTCCCTGTCATCGTGGGGTTTCCACCAGGTACTCTGGGTTCCCTGCACAGGCCCAAAACAACTGGAGGTGAATTGGAGTTACCAAATTGTGTGAATGATGGCCTTTCACCCATAGGCTCTGGACTGCCACAACCCTGAGTAGGACAAGTGGGTGCAGAAGATGGACAGATGAATATTAGATTATGTTAGGTGGTAATTCCTGGGGAATGTGTCATTGCATACTGTTGGAAAACCACTAAATCTAGCCTGCATCAGGGCTGAAGTTATATTGACCCATCACTATACAGTCCTCTCCAGAACCCCTGAGCAGACCTTACCAGGGAGGCTGAGGAGTGTGATCCCCCTATAGTTGGAACACACCCTCCGATCCCTTTTCTTAAATAAGGGGACCACCACCCGGTCTGCCAGTCCAGAGGCACTGCCCCGGATGTCCACGCGATGCTGCAGATGCGTGTCAACCAAGACAGCCCTACAACATCCAGAGCCTTAAGGTGTTCCGGGCGGATCTCATCCACCCCCGGGGCCCGGCCACGAAGGAGCTTTTTAACCACCTCAGCGACCTTTGCCCCAGAGATAGAGGAGTCCACCAGGTCCCCAGACTCGGCTTCCTCAATGGAAGGCGTGTCGGTGGGATTGAGGA
>JAODKN010000016.1:16499056-16511969 GCA_026774425.1 Petrocephalus zakoni | reverse complement strand
TAAAATACTTACCAACACTACTGAGGAACATGGTAAAGTACATGATTCGGATAGACTTCCACCGGCTCCTGTACTCGGCCAAATCTTCAGCAATATCGGCACTGGAAAGGACAGAGAGAGGCTGCAGGGCACATGGTTTTCATACTTCAACTGCATGTAGTTAAGCAGCGAAATGCTACTTGTATTAAAGCTGGGTCGTCTGATTGGCTAATACATATGCCATGCGTTTCAAAAGGAGCCCGGCTTTAAATCTGTGTTGGACAGCGATATGTCAGTGACAGCAGCATATCAAAGGAGCATTGAAAATTTACATTTATTTATTTACTGGATGCTTTTGTCCAAAGTGATGCACAGTGCCGCAGATAATACATCACAAGGACCCAATTTAGACTGTTAGACTGAGCTTCCAGTGAGTGACCAGAAATCACTGCAAGATAGCCATGGGGAAAAACAACCATTCAATCACGGTTTAAAAACACTCACTTTTGCAATCAGAAATGCTGTTAACTTGCCACTAAGTGTGCAGACTCAGATGCAACATACAGTGAAATGCACAAATATCTCCAAGGTCCAAGAACCTTGTAATAATACAGTTTAAGTGCAATATATAAAAACTGCCAGTAGGTCCACTCTGGTTTGTCTATTAAAACTACCCATCCAGTCTTCGGGTGAAATTTTAAATTGCTCTCCATGTAATGACGCTGCTGATAGGCAGGACATTCACTTTGGTAAATTTCCGGAATACCACCATCTACAATTCTTATTCCTCATCAGACAATTGGCTGACTGAAGTTACAGCCTGCAGGAAATTCATGTGCATTTTCACTAGGTTCTGAAGTTGATCTGATAATTAAACTGCTGTGCCATCTATAAAAGAAATTTCAGTGATACCACTGGAAAATACCCCGGACAGAGTTTTTCTTTGTTAGAAATAACCACAATGGCAGAACTAACCACAAACCTACTTTTTTGATAGGTCACGGGAAAATGAGGAAATCCTCAAAACAGAACTTAAGGTTATGACTTATAGGTTAAAACAACCATGGCATTTTGTCCATGCAAGAAAATGTGAAATGACACGAAAATTGTTTTTCAGTCAAAACAAAAGCCTAGCATATCATTTCTGAGCCTTTCACACCCAGTCTTTTTAAAATATGTACATGTTCAATTAACATCTAGTAATAATGCTTTTCCATTTTGTTCATACTGTCAGAATATTATACTGCAGTACACAGTATTTTCAAAAGCAACACTATTCAGGTGAAATTTGGATTAGACAAAAGTATTACTGCAATAACCTTTCTTACAAGATGCCCAGTTTCCAAACTGGACTGAAGATCAACATCCCTGATCCACCCGATTAAAGGCTGGAGCCTAACCCTGGAAGCACAGGGCATGAGGCAGGGGACAGACAGCCAGTAAGGGGTGCCAGTCCACCACAGGGCGCATGCACACTATGACTGGGCCACCTACACAACCCCACAAAACCCAGGTGTTTCCCAGAGCACTATATGGATGGTTCTCATTCTCGTAAAACTCTCATTTGGGCTTTGATATCATTCTTATGTTTTATTTGCCATGATGCAAATAACAGCGGTTCTGTATCTTTGATATCCTTTACAGATCCTGAAAGTGAAATTCAGTCAAAATGAAGCGATACTTGTCAAATCACAAGCGTTCTTTGATAAATATCAACCCACAACTTCCTTTTCAGGCCTACTACAATAAAAATGCCAAAACCATGTCGGTTTATGCATTAAAAATATGCATAAAATAAAATCCATATTATAATATTGTAAACACAAAAGTATAACAAAGAAATGCCCTATAGAGGATAGTGTACTGGATTATGTTAGAAATGTTCATACAAATGAAAACATTGTATAGCATAATACACTTTCTAAGTGTTGTACTTCTATGTATAGTTAATGTAGTGATAATGTGAAAGTGGCTGAGATAGCATGCAATGTATGAAGTGGATTCTCCTACCTTCCAACATCACCTTTTAACAAAGGTGTGCTCTCGTCAGACTCCATCGTTTGTGACATTATTCCCGAAATCAAATTTGGTCTCTGCTGCGGATCACGCAGACCTTACACCTTATCAAAATAAGTCGCTCTGTGACGTGAGCCTGTCATTGCATAACACTGCACAGGTTGTGCAATAACATACAGTTTACAAAGAAAAGAAGAGACATTTCTACAGCGTCGATGCAGCTGATAACGCTGGTTGAGTGACAGCTCCGCTATCTGGAAGCTTCTGGTGTCAGTCAGCGCATTTTGTCAGTAGTAGGACAGCTTCCAACTGCGATAACACACTTCAAAACCGCCATTAAGCTTGCGCGCGTCACGTGGTCTACTTCCGGGAAAGCATATCTGTGACGTCTCTTCCGGGAGCCGACCGGTTCCGTGTCCCCATTGGTTCGTTTTTTTGCCCACCGGGGTCAGGGTAAGTTGTGAATATGGTTGATACTTCGTCCTCAGTGACAGACACACCTTATAGGAGACTTAAATGAATAATCGTGGGCGACGCTGTGCTGTGTAGGTGTTTAGGACCACGGTGGCTGAATGAGAAAGGTAGCGATCTGACCATACTAACTGGCGCTGTAAGTATCAGGAGATCGGACAACTTCCCTTAAAGGCAGGCGGCTGAGGTCGTCCCAGTTTATACTGTCAAGTGCCCATTGAATAAACCCCTAAGGTGACCCGATCCGGGTCTCCAGCGTTACACCTTTAAATTAACGTGATGATTAGAGGAAGAATGGGGTTAGGTTTTTTAGTAGGAATAATAATTTTTATTAGTCATATCCGTAACGTTATTTTTTTTATGTGAATCCGTTTAAGGGTCCATAAATGGCGGGAGTCTTTGAGAGTTACTATGCTTTGCCGTAGGACCAAAGTTAGAGAAGGAAAGTTCATTTTCAAAGTTTGACGAATCTGGCCATAACCTATACTTAATTCATTATCACATACATTGACTATATCAGGTAATCAGCTGCTTAGTAAATGGGATCTTACTAAATTGTAATATATTTAAATCTGTTCTTCTTGCCTTCAGGAAACCTCTATCACAGTATTACAAGTACATCATCCAGAAGAAAACCTTTCAGTGAAAAAAAATCATTAGTATGAGAGCATCCTAATAGTACTCAATTGCAGCTACTGACCATTCAGTTACGGTCAGATGGTGCTTCTGTGTCTTTTAATCCAGTCCAGGATACTAAGTTCAGTACATGGGTACAGTCTGTGGACCTGTCAGTTCAAGTCTGCTTGCACTTCTTTGAAACAATTGTATACATCTTTAAGGTCTATGTTTTCCACAACATAGTTCTTTCCTAGCAATGTGAAATAATTTTGTTGAGGTAGTCATGCTTCAGGGTTGGAAATTTTCCACACGGATGCCAGCCCATTTGAATTTATGGTGAAGACAATTGTTTTGGAGCAATATCTGACAGGCCTGCTATTTGTGATTAGAGGGGGAAGCTGCACTGGCAGGTCGGTTGGTCTTGTTTTTGACACAGTAAATCCCTGGTAAAGAACAGAGGCAGATGTAGCCAATAGGAGTCATCTGTCATACTTCTGTAATGACATCAGATACCAATCACTGCTAAGCTGGGAGTGATCTTATTAGTATGTCACCCTTATAGGCTGATAGTGAGGCACTTCTAACATCCAGGAACAGGTACTGTAGCTGATCATAGCTTAACATTCTCTGGACCTCCTGTTAGGGCTGAAGCCATTGCCAGCTTCATCAGTCCTGGTTGCATTTTGGATATGGTTGAATGCAGACTGTGCCCTTTGTGCAGGCGACGAGTCCTTGCTGATGGGTGTGAGCCGGCTGGATGTGTTTTATAGAAGGCTTCTTCTCACCAAGCTCTTCATCCAAGGTTGGGGAAAACCAGAGGATCTCAAGAGGTAATATAACATTGCACTCAACCAGTTTTCAGTCCTGGTCCTTATCCAGGCTTTGATTCTGTTGCTTAGACACCACATAGGCATTCAGCAGCTTTGCTTATTTATCTGAGTCCTAATTCAGTGCTACTGTGTAATCTGATGGTCTGCTATACAGGAGATGCCGGTAATGCTTTTCCCATCATAAGTGTTCCGGAGAGTATGATTTGAGGTTTATGATGTTAATATGAGAGTGACATTGTTTACATTATGGCTGTCATACCCTATAACTAAAAAGCAGTAAATCTGGATCTATACATTTGTGTTGAGTTGTAAGATGCATTGAATGAGAGTTAATTTATGTCATTAGAAATGTTAGCCTGTGCCTTTTAAATTTTCCATAAATGGTTTAATGTAAGGATATTTTGCGGGTTCTGTTATCAAAGCGCTTAAGAACATTTATGATTGGTTATGTTTCTTTCATTAAAAACTATTAGTGCACCCAGAGAAAATAGATTGGTGTTACTTCCTGGAAAGTATAATTCCGATTGGTAGGAGAGTGAGTGAATTTCTGTCCTAGTTTTATGAGTGCAGTTTGCTGCACTCCGACCATAAGAGCAACCTTAAAAAAAAAAACCACAATAACACATTGCTTTTTGTGTAATTCAGAATAACAACTGAAGTTAAGGGTATTTTGTAGCTTCTAAAAGCAGCTCACTGATTTGTGTACATCATGGGGGGACTGATGTCTTAGTGGTCTGTTCTGTGCTTTTCTGAGTGAGTAACGCATGAAGAGGTTTGTTACAGTATAGAACACACCTTGGTTTGACATTAGACCTCATGTCATTGTGCATACTCACATTGACCATAAAGTTTTAACTTTAACTTTTGACCCATGATAAATATCTGATGCCAACTCCAACTGTAATTATGTTGAAAGTAGTATAAATGTTTGCTTTTATTTAGCATCTATAATAATTAAAAACAATACAAGTTTCCATTGTAAGATCTGGAAATTCTTAGGGTACACTGTGTCATCTGTATGAAATGCAAAGGGACATTGCACAGATTGTCATTACTGCACTCCATTTATGAGGCCCGTGATTACATGTTTATTCATGGCTTGTTCTTACCGCAGGATATTTGAATTCCGGAAGATTATTGGCGACAGAGAGAAGTGTAAGGATTTGGTTCCAAAGGATTATCCGGTTTTCATTGACAAGGTACTGTTTTATGGATGTACAATAAAGGTGGCGCCTCTGATTTGCATTAAAATGTTTCTGACATAAAAACCTAATCTGGATTGTGCTTAAATTCATAAGCTCATGGAATACTTGTTTCGAGTGTGTTAGGCGACTGGTTGCTAGCTAAGTTCTGGTTATCCTATCAATTCTTAAGTTCTTAGCCCTCCCATATAGTGTCAGCTGATTGGCTATATGAGTAGCACACCACTTGCTGGCCATCATCCCATGTTTATTAACTACCAAGAGGGGCTATTTTGGACCGATTGCCTCTTTGTCTGCCTACAGATAGAGGAACAGAATGACTGCAGGATTCTAAATGGTCATTTTACATCCCCTCTGGAACATTTCCTGCCTGGCGTCTTACCGGCAGAGTCAGTGAAAGCCAGGTAATCCCCACCTCCTTCCCCTGAAAGTCCCTCTTTCTACTCCAGGAAACCCTGCCTCCTTCCCCTGAAAGCTCCTCCTTCTACTTCAAGAAGCCCCTCCTCCTTTCCCTGAAAGCTCCTCCTTTTACTCTAGGAAGCCCCGCCTCCTTCCCCTGAAAGCCCCTCCTTCTACTCCAGGAAGCCCCTCCTCCAATGTTAGTCAAACTGACTTGAGATTTCTGTGCCTAGATTCAGATGTTACAATTAAAGATTCAGTCCCATAATTTGTGGAAGTTACTTGAGCTTCAAAAAGTCACAGGCATGAACAACCTGGCTTATCTTCAGCTTTCATTTATTTTCTTTCATTTTTTTTTTGATTGATCAGAGTGTCTCTCCCCACATGATTTACACAACTCTTCCTATAGTTATTTGATCATATCTTGATTAATAAGGAAATCACATTTAATTGCTTCACCCATACAATAATTTGATACACCCCTAACACACCCCCTGCCGACCTGCTCGTTTCTGATTGGTTCAGCTCATCAGCTCAGTGCCTGCCCAGGCTTTATCCAGCTCCAACCCCTGAGCCCTTGACTACCACAAATCAATGTTTCTGTAACCCATGATTGTCATTTCTCTCTGTTTCTCTACTAACAACTAGTTACCCTTCATATGGCGCCAGTGCTGGTCCTGCGGTGAAAACCATCCTGCCACACTTGTCCCCCGACCTATTGTCAGAGGACAGTCGCTCTAGCAGCTGCCCCTCGGCCGCGCCTAGGCAGCTATCACATGCTGCTTCCTGCTTCCCTACCTTCACTGGAATGGGACAAATGTCAACAATAAATGCAGTCTGGCCTACTAACATAATAACCACTACTTAAACAGTAAGCTATCAATCTGTACCACCATTTTGTAGAACTGCGAAAATAACAATAAGGAATACAACAGATTTAAAATTTTTCTCTCACAAATTGTACAAATAACATTTAAACATATCAAACATTTCTTGCTGTCACCTGAATTTGGTCAGTATTAGTAGTGTACCCTCTGGCAGATAATATGTGAATTAAGTGAGACTCTATGTGCACGCAGTCTCACCAGGTTTTGTCTTGCCACCCTCCTGTAAACCTGTTGGTCTTCAGCTCGGGGGGGGCACTGTCCCAGAGTGCAGTGCTTTAGGGTCAGTTTATGGTTACGCCGTGTGATCCAGCTGAGGTCAGTATTGGGGCTAGGTGGTGGGCGATGTTAATATCGACGGCATATATTATGCACATGCGGTTGTCACTTCACTTGGACTCGAGTTGACAGATGGGTTAAGAATAGGCTTGGACGGTATTCAATTTTATTTTAAGATCGCAGTATGATATGCCGTATGGAGATCATCGATAAGTTTCCACAAAGGACTTTTACTCTGTCATAGGAAACAAAACTTAGCAAGGTTTGCAATTTGACGGTTGTTCCTTATCAAGAATATCTAGTATATGTTAAAAAAACCAGTGTGGTTTGCCACCGCTGCTTTTGCATGAACTCTGCATGTGCTCTTTGAGACAGTCATAATCATTTTCATCCTTGCTGTTGGACTCACCCAAAAACATTTTTGTGTTTGTGAGAAATTTTACAAAAATGAGGATGTGAAAAGCAAACAAGCACTGCTGTAGAGGGAACTTTGAGCGAAAGCAAGTGATTTGTCAACACAATTCACGCCAATGCCACAAACTTATTTAACAGACTCTACTGCTAGATAATCGTTTTATTTTGCTGTTGTTTATACTGGGTAAATTGTTAATTCCTTTTTTTGCCATTTTAACATTGCAATATTTTTCACAAAAAACTCACATCACGATATTTGACATTTCTGCAATGTTGTGCAGCCCTAGGCAAGCTCGATTGGGATTTTGGCTGAGTTGTGTTTTTGATTTGATTTGAAAAGTGTGCTTGTTCTAATGGCTGTGTTGGTGTTTATCAATAAAATTCAACAAAATAATTTATATAGCTTGCATAATTTTAGATTTAAACAGAACAGATTTCTCATTAATCGTTAACTAGTCAGGAATTGAATAGGTTTTAATTGTTTTATTTATTTATGTTTTCTTGTTTATTTTTGTTGTTTTCCAAAGGTTTCAGTTCATACTACCCAGGAAGTGGAAGAAGTTTAAGCCAGTATGCATCCACCTTGCTGGAACTGGGGACCATGTGAGTACGGGAGATGAAAGGGTCACATGATGGGAAGCTGGGGGGTGTCCCATTTCCTCCATTGCTGGGAGTGAAGAAGCTTGAGGGTGTCCCATTTCCTCCATTGCTGGGAGTGAAGAAGCTTGAGGGTGTCCCATTTCCTCCAGTGCTGGGAGTGAAGAAGCTTGAGGGTGTCCCATTTCCTCCAGTGCTGGGAGTGAAGAAGCCTGAGGGTTTCCCATTTCCTCCAGTGCTAGGGGGGGAGCTGTTTGTTTGGGAAACTTGTGAGAGAATAATTTGAAGTATGTTATATTTCTTCCTGGTAGTAGCAGTTTCATAAAAAATTCTGTAGTTTTAGCAAAAGCCTTAGTGTAGCTATAAGTCGTTTAGTGTTTGAGTAGCGCTTCTTATGTTAGTAGGCTGGGTTGTGTTTTTTTGACGTTTGTTCCATTTATCCCATTTAGTCTTTCAACTTGACCTTTGCTCTGTTTTATGCTTCAAATAGACTTTGAGTGAAGGAAGGGAAGTGAGTTTGTTGTTGTGCTGTTGGGGTATTGCGACGCAGAACAGTTTGTGATCGCTGCCTAGGTGCAGCTGGTGGGGGGGGGGGTTCTTTGCTAGGGCGACTATCCTCTGACAAAGGTCGGGGGACATGTGAGGCAGGATGGTTTTGATGGCTGGACCACCACTGGCACCATATTAAGGGTAACTTGATATCATGGGTTACAGAAACATTGATTTGTGGCAATCAAGGGCTCAGGGGTTGGAGCTGGGTGAAGCCTGGGCGGGCACTGAGATGATGCCTAAGGTAGGGGAACCAATCAGAAATGAGTATGTCAGCCAGGGGTGTGTTAGCAGTGTATCAAATTATTTGTGGGTTAACCAATGAAATGTGATTTCCTGATTACACAAGATATGATCAA
Source organism: Petrocephalus zakoni (assembly GCA_026774425.1). NCBI lineage: Eukaryota > Metazoa > Chordata > Actinopteri > Osteoglossiformes > Mormyridae > Petrocephalus > Petrocephalus zakoni. The sequence continues at coordinate 16,503,372 of JAODKN010000016.1, read as the reverse complement.
ATAACTATAGAAGAGTTGTGTAAATCATATGGGGAGAGATGCTAATCTCGGGATTGGGATAGATTGGTCAATCAAAAGAAAACAAAAGAAAATAAATGAAAGCTGAGGACGAGCCGGGTCCTTTTTTCTTGAATCTGTCTGTGACTTTTTGAAGCTCAGGTATTTTCAGCTTCCTCACACTTGATGACATGATTGTTTGAACTGACCTCTGACCCTCCTGATTCAACCTTCCAATGAATCTGATTGGCTTCCTGACCTCGTGAGGTCATGCTGAGGTTAGCAGGGCTTTCCGCACTCCGTCCTATGGGACTCTAACATCTGTACTATCAGTGGAAGTGTAATGGATGCTTTTCTATTGGTTTGGTCACATATTCTACCTGTTATGGCAATGGAACCTCTGTCTTAGAAGCAAATGGATTAAAAACATAAATGGCTTATTTATTTAAATACAGTTAACAGAATATTAAAGCATTGTTCTGTCATGTGTTCATCAGCATAACAGTTATTGATGGTTAAAAGCTGATAAAAGCTTCAGTATAAGCCTAGGCAGTGTAACAGCCAAAGGTGCCGTCCTTACCGAGAGCAGGCAGTGGTTTGCACCCTGAGCTTCTGCACAGTTCGCAGATAGCTTACAGAGTGCTTCCGTTTCAGTTCTTCTGGAGGAGGCGGACCCTGATGGCCAAGCCGATGATCAAGGAGACGGGAATGGCCTCGCTTCTCCTGGAAAATCCTTATTATATCCTTTATGGATCCGCGTATCCACCGGCGTCCATGCTGCTAACGGCTCCGTCTGTAACCATGGATACGCTCAGTCAGCATCATCTATAGAAATGTAACAATGCATTAGTGCAACAACGTGACAAAATGTTATAAATTTATAATTTTAAATTGCAACAGTAACCTTTTATACGTGTTATTACATTGTCAAATAAACATGCTTTTGTGATGCATTTTTTGATGCACTTTCAGCGCCCCTCACAGAATAGCAGTGAATAGTTCAAATAAAGCCCGACACAGAAAATAAGGAGTTGGGCTTGATCACTCTTTCATTTATGAATGAAGTTACGAACTGCTTTCGTAGGAGGGTTTTGAACATGTGGGAGGGTTTTGAAAAACATTAATCAACAAGTGATCTTAAGTACGAGATAACAAACCACTTAGAGCCACAAAGCTTCTGGGAAACGCACCCCTGAAAATTTCATATGAAAATGTGTTATGGTTTTTGTTATTGTGTTATTGCACACGTAATGGATTGTTGCATGCACACGTGAGGAGGTTCTCCTGTCATGAGAACATATGATACTTTCCTTCATGGAAACACTTGCTCCCTCTACATATAGTGCTGACATTATTTATATAACATCACTTGTTATGAGAGATGTCTCTGTTTTGAGAGGCCTTCAGCTTTACTGCGGGAATCACGCTGTGCTGTTTATTACAAGCAGACAATTCCTTGATTTGAAATTTCACATGGATACCGAAAACCTAAAGAGCAAGTGTAAGTCTTCCATGTAAATGATTTTAAATGACTTTGTTTGGATATATGTGCCACGCAGTGATTGGAGCCACACAGTCTCCCTTTATGTTGTGTGTGCGTGCAAGTGTGCATGTGCATGACTGCATACGCCCGTGCATGTGTGTGCTTTGTACGTGTGTGTGTGTGTGTGTGTGTGTGTGTGTGTGTGCGCGCCTTTCATGAGCTCTGTGCCGGGGGCCCGCTGACCCCAGCCGCCTCCCCCTCCCCTGTGCCGCCCCCCGCCCAGCCGCTCCAGCCTGCGTAACGTCTCTGACCTGTTCGTGATGGGCGGGGCCCTCATCCTGGAGTCGGCCGCCCTGCTGCACTGGCTGGAGAGGGAAGGCTACTGGCCCCTGGGCATGACGGGCATCTCCATGGGGGGGCATGTGAGTCTCTGGCCGCCGACCCGCGCTCAGAAACATCCTCCCACAGCCTTAGGAAAATGGTTATAACTGCAGGCCTGGAAAAAACTAATGTGTGCCCTACACAGGTTATGATATTGTTTTTCTTGTATGTGTTCTGCAATAATGACAAAAATTGCTAGTGTTTCTCAACATAAACATGTTTTAATTTGGTTACTCTGCCAAACAGTGTGATTTCTTTTGGACAACAAGGTTTCACTCCACCTACCAACACTTTTTTTTTCCCCCTTAGTTTATGACATAGCTCTAAAACAAATTGAATATTTATGAACAGAAAATACTATCTAAATCTATGACCTGTTTGTTAAATGGCTGTGAGGTTGGTCTCAAACCCTGCACAGCTGCCCCTGCCCCCCCGCTCCATCGTCTTCACCTTAATATTAACAGTATTAATACAACTGTGCAGGTCCCACTTAACCGGTCTAGCCGGGTTCCTGAGGCACTGCTGACTCATGTCTCACATCCAAGCATTTAGCAGCCCGGCTTCCCGTGGGTGTGATCCCCTCCCATGTGGCTCGGTGTGCCTGACCCTCCTTACTCTGTAAGTGTGTGTCCCGCTCACTCACTCGGAGTGAGTGTGATCCCCTCCCATGTGGCTCGGTGTGCCTGACCTTACTTACTCTGTAAGTGTGTGTCCCGCTCCCTCACTCGGAGTGAGTGTGATCCCCTCCCATGTGGCTCGGTGTGCCTGACCTTCCTGTCCCCGATCCTGTAAGTGTGTCCCGCTCCCTCGCTCGGAGTGAGTGTGTGCCTAGCCTTCCCCATGTCTGCATGTCTGCCTGCCTTCCCCTGCACCCCCTGCACACACAGTTTGGCTGTTGGTTCCCCGCTAGTGCCTTTGACTGCCTCCTGTTGCTTAGGGTTTCTTCTTCCTCTCTCTGCCACATCTGGATCCACTTGGTTCCGGTGAGGCTGTGTCACAGTGGCTCTAAAATCAGGAGCCTGACAACCCTTAAAGGTGTGCTTAACAACTGAACAAACCCTCATTTCAAAATATAAGCCTAGAAAAAATCAAACAAATATTACGATACTTTTAACACTGTTTTAAAACTGAATGAACCACATAATAATGATTGGATGTCTGTCCCCTCCATCAGCACCCCTCCGAGATACTAGATGACTGGTTTGAGTTTAGCTGTGAATTCGGGCATTGCGTGCAATATCATATTATATTTAAAAATCATATTTAAAAATCCTTAATACAGACCTAATTTTAACACACAATGAAAGTATATTCATATAAACTGTATTGTCATCCTGTATTTCATTTTCAGATATAGGTCATCACCGAGCCCTCGCTTAAGCGAAGCTGTAATTTGTTCTACAATTTTCAAATAAATTTGTGCTCCCCCAGCACTTCCTGACGCCCCCTAGTTGGCTGCAGCCCCCTGTTTGGGAACCACTGCTGTCGGAGAATGTACGAATAAGGGTGCTCATAAGGAAGGACAAAACGGATGATGCTTAGGGGCTCAGACACTAGAGGCCGCCCATGTGTTTGTGAGCGTGGATTACAGTATATTTGGTTTGGAGAAGGAGGGGGTTTGTTCGATAGAATTCGTTTAGCTTTGTGCATGAGAAATGTATAGTTTGTTTAAAATAAAACCATTTTCCATTTTAGTTTACTTGTTGATTTTTAGGTTTAAGCGTTGGTACCTGTACAGCGTTACACCCTTAAATGGGATTTTGATTCATCACGCTGATCTGAGTTTGTTCTAATTACGGCTGACTTTGCTCCATTCACAGATGGCGTCTTTAGCTGTAACAAACTGGCCGAAACCTATACCGCTGGTGCCCTGTCTATCTTGGTCTACGGCATCTGGCGTTTTTACCACGGTGAGATGCCCTGATCTCTTTTCATGTTCAATATGTGGGAATCGGTTTTGGTTTGGTACAGAACTGAGCATGGGTCGGCAGAATACAGTATGCAGACATACTGCAAAGATGTAGATGAATACAATAAAGAAAATATGACAGATATAGAATAGATTGTAGTAATAAATCTGGAGCCACTTATATTACTGTTCCCTTTGCATGTGCATTCTTTACAGGACATTGGCTGGTAAATAAATAGTTTTTGGTTTTATGCTGATAATTGCAAAGGTTTCCACTTCACAGGGAGTCCTAAGTAAGGCAGTGAACTGGAGGGAGCTGGAGAAGCAGTATGCCACAGACACGGTGTATGAAGAGGAAATCACCCGGATGCTGGAGTACTGCGGGGTGCGTGTCGGGTGTTGCCGGGACGCTGGAGTACTGCGGGGTGCGTGTCGGGTGTCGCTGGGACACTGGAGTACTGGAGTACTGCGGGGTGCGTGTCGGGTGTCGCCGGGACGCTGGAGTACTGAGAGCCCATTTATCTGTTTCCAGAGTAAGACAAGTCT
>JAODKN010000016.1:16425563-16449721 GCA_026774425.1 Petrocephalus zakoni | reverse complement strand
GGAGGCCTTCATTACGCAGTGTGCGCCTTATTGTCTGAGCTGAAACTTCAGTACCCGCATCTGACAAATCTTTTTTTCAGTTCCTCAGCAGTCACACGGGGACTTTTCTCCACTTTGCACTTCAGGTAGTGCACAGCAGTCGAAGTCAGCATCTTCTTTCTGCCATGACCAGGTAGCGTTTCAACAGTGCCCTTTGCCTTGAATTTGTGAATGATGCTTCCTATGGTGTCTCTTGGAATGTTGAACATCTTTGCATCTTTGAACATCTTCTTATAGCCATTGCCCTTCTTGTGATGAGAAATCACCTCTTCTTTGGTCTTCCTGGACCATTCTCTTGACTTCACCATGTTTGTAAACACACCAGTAAATGTCTAGAAGGAGCTGAGTATCAGTCATTTTAAATCTGCCTAATTGGTGTTTATTATGCTTGATTGCTGCTTGTTGACATCCACAGGTGTTTTCAATACCTGATAGAAAACACTTGAATGAACCTCTGTTCTTAAGAGTGGTAGTCTTTAAGGGGTTGAATAATTGTGTCAATGAAGAAATCACAAAAAAAACATTTAATACTGTATTACAAAAACAATTGATGTCATTTTAGTTGCATTTCGTTCTTAAAGTCCTTGTAAGATTTCATTCTGAACGCAATTACAAATGTACACTGAATTCCCTAAAACCCTTTACAGCATTGCGGGTTGAATAATTTTGAACACAACTGTATATGTACGCATTTATGGTGTCTGGGGGGAGGTGCGATTAATCCACCTGTACCACCTGGACCTTGCCTGACAGAGTCCGTGACCTGATAGATGTTTGTGCACATTCAGCCACTTTAGGAGCTGGTAATAGGCTTGCCAGTGTTTCAGGCAAGCTGGGGGGGGGGCTGCGGTACTGGTGGGGGGGGACAGCTGCAGCCAGGCCAAAATGATTCAGTGCTCTTTCTTGTCTTGCGGTGTGACTAATTTGCCTAAAATACGGAGAGCAGCACCTCTCCCAGCCGCGTGGCCGTCCCGGTCCCCGGCGTGCGCCGAATTGGCCGCGGCCGGCGCGCTCGCCACCTCGCCGTGTGACGCGGGACGCATGCGCCTCGCCCAGCCGCGTGGCCGTCCCAGTCCCAGGCGTGCCCCTAATCGGCCGACGCGCTCGCCACCTCGCCGTGTGACGCGGGACGCATGCGCCTCCACCGGCCGCATGCCGTCGCATTGTGGCGGGCGAAATGCGCGCCGCCAGAGCGACATTCAGCAGCACCTTGGATGTGCAGGGGCTCCTTTATACGCTTTAATTCTCCCCCCGTAGGCCTCTCTGCCATCTGCTACTTTCTTTTATGAATTTCCCCACTATTTCAGGGAGTCCCCTTAGGCTATAGAGCTCGCACACCAAGCAGGAGCACAATGGAGAAGCGACTGCACTCCTCTTCCTCTCAGGGGTCAGGCTACTTGAAAAGGTCAGCTGCACCTCCTCCCCAGCCTCCCCCGTCTTTTTTGGGGGGGGGGGGGACCACCAAGAGGTCTCCTTTTGTTTTGCTGGACTTCAGAACCGCGAATCGGCAAGCTGCTCTTAGGCCCTGCGCTTATTTGCACATGGAGCAAGTCGTGTAACGAAATGTATTAGCATTTAGACATCCGTTCATAATTATTTGTTGTGGGGTCATTCAGCTGCTCGGTTAGTGGAGTTTGCAGTAACTCGTAGGTCGGTGGACTTCTCTGTACGCAGGAGTTATTGACAGGCCTCAAATTCAGTTTATTCATCTTAATTGTTTAGCTGTCCACATATAATTTTTTTTTATCAAAATATGAATTATAGTTTTATATAAGGCTTGCTTGGCATTAGATGAATGATTTAGGCTCTCTGGGAAGGACTCGCGTACGGTTTTCTGTGTGAAGGGATTTACTGCTGTCAGGCCATTTTTTAGGGTCCTTATCTTCTGGTCGGAAAGTTCTGGAAGCATTTAAATGAGAATTTAAGAGCACTCCCATAAAGGCTGTTTTTAAAGCTTGAATTAAACTGTGGAATGGAACGTTAATGAACAAAACCTGAATGTGACTTGCCACAAAAGTGGTTAGGATGCAAAATCATGAAATCCACAGAACTGACAAAACTGTTCTACATTTACAAAGTGCCAAGTTTATTAGTTTTTTTCCTCAGGTGATGTCAATCCTGATAGGTGTAGAACATTGGGTGCATGATAATATTGGCTACATACAGCCATACACCGATTTGCATTTTCCTTCCAATCTTGGTTGCATAATAATAATAACAACAATAATAATAATAATTTATTTTTTTAAGCCTGACCTGCCAATACCGATCCCGGCCATTTCCGATTTTAGTTGCAACTTAGTTTAAAAAAAGAATTTTTAACGGGAAATTGAAACATTGAAATTAGTGAAATTTGCTTCCTGCAGGGAAAATATTTTAAATTAACTTTTAAAATAAAAATGGCTCTGCAAGTGTCAAATTAAAATTGGTTGTTTCGCATGTTTTTGGTGTAGTTCATACGTCTTACTATGAATTTAACGTCTCTGTCCCTCAGTGTAAGGAATCTCCAAACAACGGACATGTTTCCATAAGTGTTTTACTTCACCTATCAAGCATTGGAGCATCTTTACCTGTAACGTACACCAAAGTTCTCCTTCCAACTAAAGTTTGTGCTTGACTTTGCTCTCTGTCTGGTAGATTTAGCTACATCACATAGCACCAAAAAACTCTTGCCTATCTCTGCACTTTGGAAAATTTGGGGGAAAACAAATTGGTAATTGTAAAATTCTCAAGTAGTTAAGCTTGGTTGTTTCTGTGTTGGAAGACATTAGCTGTAAGTTTTGTTTGTGACTCTTTATTGAGTAAAACCTAACCATATCGTGAACTAAAAACCCATAGTCCTTGAGTTAAGTCCAGGAAGCCAGTCCAGCAACATTCCATTTAGCCAGTAATTTCTGAAAACTTTTGTTCAGCATTGCTCCAGGTTTTTAAGCAGGTTTGTAGTTTGTAGTTTGGTGGTGTATGAGGTAGGCTTTATTTTATCTTTTTCCTACATTTTGCATAAGTAGTTTGCATGATGTATTGTGTCAGTGTTGTGTGTGTTTGTACACAGTAGGGTAAAGATACGACCATACAGCCCAGCTCATTGTACTCACTGTTTCCCGTTAGCTGGAAAACCCCGTGTTCCTCGTTTTTCCTCCTGGAGCAAAAGGCTAGTCGGCCTTTATACAGTTGTCCTTTTGAATCTCGAAGTTACGATGCATTAAGAGATCGCTCCCAGACTACACGTGCAGTTTTTTGGTGGCTTTGCTAAAGAAATGGCTCTGTAAACTGCATTACAAAAACTACAGCTCTGACATTTTGGGTAAGCTGCTCACTTCTGGATTTGATTTAAGTATTGTGACCTCTCAGAAGGTCTAAATTTAGGGAATCTTAAAGAACGGAGATATTAAGACCTGCCTGAGGCTTTTTCCTAACAAATCTGAGAGTGTTTCCCACAAGTTGAGATGTAAACCAGCAGTCTTCAGTGTTGTTGGACAGGAAGCTGGCCGTGGGTATCACTCTAAGTAGATTGAAGACCTGGTCGGAATTATATGGCTAGGTTTCGGGGCAGTGAGCCATGAATCAAGCCTGCCCACAGCTGTGCTCCATGGATGGCTGGCTTGTGGTGGATGGCCACGTTCCTTCGTACGTTCTCAGACACTACCTGTGTTTTATGGGGGGGCAGATGTGCCATGGGGCCAAACTCCCAGCAGTTTGCTTCCGTCACTTCAGTTTCATCTCCACCTTGGAAGCCATGTGGAACTTCACCTTGTCTGCTTTCGTCTCCCCGAAAGTGATGGGGATCAGAGACATTGGTTCAGGTCTGTAGTAAGCTGGGATTCAAGCTGCTGTCCTGCACCCTGTGGGTTTTTAGCCATTACACCTCTGGACCTGTCCCTATGTCAGTCTCATTTCTGAAGAACGTTAATGGTCCCTTCTTGTGGGCGTTAACGTATATTTACTTCAAGCACTTATACGTCTCTAAATGGGCTTCTTTGTTAGGTTTTTATAAATATTAGTCAACAGTTTAAATCAAAGTATGAAAGCATTCAACGCCAGTGCAATACCACAGTTTTTGAAAATCCTCACAGGTCAGCAGTGGGTTAATTGGAAAATTGATATTGTAAACACATGTGGTGTATGAGGTCTATCAGGGGATCAGCCATCAGATTCTGAACATTCTCTTCTCCTCTTGATGGCTTCTAGAACTGTCGTCAAATTTTCTCTCTCTCCCCACATATGTGCCCGCTAATCAGACTAAAACTTTGGCTGGTTTAGCCAGTCTCCGCCCTCCACCTGGTCATTCTTGGACAGAGAATAGCGACAGATTTTGGTTGGCAGTACAGGGAATCTCTTCAGAGGGCCGGCCGACAGTTTCTTTGCCGCGTGAAAAGTGACTGGGCCCTTGTGGAGGCCCCTGAGGTACAGACTTGGGCAGCTGACCCGTAAAGCTGGAGCTGGTACTATGGGCTGTACTATACATCCAGCTACAGAATACACCTCTTTCAGCCTTTAACACCCAGCCAGCTTGAGTAACATTTGGAATTAAGTGGCGGGTTCCCAGAAAAAAGTGAAAACAGGTGATGCTGCTTCAAAGATCCAAATTCATGTTTCAGCACAGCCCACGCTAAGTCTCTCGCAGAAGGGCCAGGGTCCCCCCCATTACGGCATTCAGCGTAAGTGTTCAGGGTGGATGGGGTTGACAGGGGTTATGGAAACGCGGACGTGGGGGTCTGAGGGGATGAGTGGGCCTGATGCCACCCCGTGGCGACGGGAGAGGGGTGCGCTCGCTGGGTGCCGTTCCGTGGCGGGGGCCCGCGCCACTCCTTTATTCTCCGGCACGCATGAACAATCAAAAGGCCCCCTTTCAGTCATTGTGTGAGCCGAGAGCTTCCAATTAAAGCCGGGGCTCCTGCAGGCCTGGGAGAGGGGAAAATGATAGCCCTGGGTGGAGCCAGGAAATGATAATGGAGTGTGGAGGCCGATGGGATGACAAGCTGGCCCTTTGTCCCCCCGGCAGAGGGGAGCACAGGCGGAATAAAAGGGGCTCCGGCTCTTTGGGGGCCTGAAAGGGCCAACCGTGGCATCTGGCGCTGGGCTCTGTCCGTGGTCCCGCTCGCTCGCCCAAAAGCCCCTACCGGAGGCTGCCGGCCCGCCTCGCTCCTCGGGTCCCGGAGAAAGTTGGGACCAAGAGACGTAACCCTAACCTTGCCTGGGGAGATTTGCAAAGCACCCCCCCTCCCCCCGTGCGTTTGCGGTTTCAGCCATTATCCCCAACACCCTGTGCCGTTATCCCGCCTGGAGATTAGCTCTGTGTCATTCGCTGGCAGAGCCGCCCCTGCAGTTTTTTTCTTCTTCTTGGTGGGGATTGGTTAAAGCTGTCGTCTAATTGATCCGCTCGCTCCTCGCAGAAACCCGAAAGCATCCGCCGAGCATTCTGGGACACTTTGGCGCCCATTACCTTCAGATGTATGAAGGATGGGACCGAAGTGCAGACTGAAGGGCTAGGCATCCTCCCCCAATGCAGATTTCATACACCCCCACAGGGGCGTAAGTGTGAGCTGAAGGTCTGCTAAGTGCATTATCCTGTCCATTATTCAAAAGACAGTTTAATGAATAAATCGACAGGTGATGGGCCCACTGTCATTGTTGTACGAAATTCCCACGCCAGCTTACAGTTGGCTTACATCAGGGGCCGCATGCCGGCTCGGGTTGACGAATTACATTTATGTCTTGAAGGTGTCGCGTTTCCTTTGGGTATGTTTGCTGTAACATGTGTCTGACGTCCCGTGTGCTTGCAGACGTTGAAGAACTCCAAAAGCCTGTGTTCCCTGGATGACGAGGACCTTCACATGAGGACCATTGTCTCCTCCCCATGTGGCTCCGCTGATGACCTTGTGAACATCATCACTCCTGGCTCCAGCCCTGTCAGAGAGCTGCTGGAGGTGTCGGCCAGTCGGCGGGGTCCGGACCCCCAGCGTGAGCCTGGATCCAGCCGGGCCACAGCCGCCGCGGAGAGTGATGAGGATGTCAGTGACACTGACAGCGTCGAGGAGGGAATCTTCCCATTGTACTGTGGAGACTTGGATCTAGAACTGATCGAGAGAAACTAAATCTGGAATCCAGAAAGTGGCTAATCGTTTGTTTTTTAATAAGGAAGGACATTAAAATATTTTAGTTTACTGGTCAATGGGACTGTTGTTAGCTATTGTATTTTGGAAATTTTGGATGGAAAAATTCCAAAAAATAACTGGTAGATGGTTTTTTGCATTGTAATCTAGATAAAGAGAATAAACAGGCTTGTTATACAAGATTTAAAAAAGGCATTCATTCAGGCTGCTTCTCGTGACATTTCAGGATAGGGGGTTCAGTCAGACTTTTTGTGGAATCAGACTGACTCATTTATCTGACTTAAATAGTGCCTATTTTCCGTTGGGTGCTGGAACATCTCTGATCTCTTATTATATGTTGGTAGTACATTGCATTTCAAGAATTCTTTTCAAAGCAGTCCATAGACTTGTCCCCTGATCCATTAAGCTAGAAATTTGGTTCAAATGGGGGAAAGTTTGTCTGAAGACTCAAGGTTTCTCAAAATGCCTTCGAGTTGGTCTTCAGTAAGGTATTAGTACCATCACTGCTCATCAGCAAGTGTCCGTCTGCCTGCTGTAGACCTCAGCTGGAAGGCGGTGGTCTTAAGTGCCTTAACGGCCAGTGTCACTGCAACCGGATCAATGGCTCCAATACTGACCCTAGTGTCAGGTGCCTTAGCAACCTGTGAAACTGCCACATCAAATGGAACTGGATCGTCCTTTAAATAATGCTTATGGAGAATCTGAAACGTCTCATAAGGAAATCGTACAAATGGCTCTCGTAATTAAAATAGCTCTACTGTTGTTCATATGTACAACACTTAAAGGGATTCCACTCCAGTTCCATGTGTCTAAGTAAATTGCTGTGTATTGGAAGGAACGAGACTGCACTGTTTTACTGAAATGGCTGTAATACACCCATTCTGCATACTTGTTTTTTTTTTTTTTTTTTTTTTTTTTTGCTGAATCAAGTTTAAAATCTTGTCAACACTGGACACTTTTTAAACACAAAGAACAATCCTATATTGCATTTTTGCTGAGTGGGGCCTCGGAGGATTTCTGGGTCCCGTGACAATGTCGAACAAAAACAGTGATTTTACTACCTGTGATAAAGTGGGTTTTGTTGTGTATGTTCCTACCAAAGGAATCACATAACCTCTGAAAATAACGTGTTTTGATGGTGATAAGGTGAATGTCTGCCTCGTCAGTGACTTTATGCACACTGTACCTTACAAATTGAAACGTGATTCTTTTTTTTTTTTTTGATTGGGAGAATTAAGGGAGTAAATATGGAATTTGAGCTGTTGCTTGAATAAATGAGTAAGAATTTCTTGTGTCTGAGGTTTCTGTTGATTGTCTTGAGGAGCGATGGCATTTCTTTGCTTAGGCAGTTATTCCTCTTTTGAACACCACTCCTTCCTCATTTCCACACTGACTTTGGGTCCTCCGGGTTCTCAGGCCTTGGTTCAGTCCTAGGGGCTTCTCGGATACCCCATGCTTATTATCGAGATCATCTGGTTTAGTTTATCAGGGCCATTAAAAGAGTTGGTACAGGAGCAAACGGGTACCATCTGCTTGGTAGCTTCATGCCCGCCTGCCGACAAACACAATATGATTCCGTCTTAGAAGTTGCTGTGGCTGCATGGCAGTGTGTGTCAATCAGCCTATAGAGATGAACTCCATCTCTGACAAGGCTAAGTGTCTGAATCAGCCTCTAGAGATGGGCTGTATCTCTGCTATTCTGCACCAGTACACTCATCACACAGTAGCTAAGGTGGTGAAGGACCAGGAAAGAGGCCATATGAGGGAGGCCAGATTAGATTGGGCTGCAGTGCGCAGTTTTAGCCAGGACATCAGGGTACCACCCCTACTCTTTGGAAAGATGCCCAGGGATCGCATATAACAGAGGATCAGGACCTCAGTTTTGTCATCTGAAGGACTACACAATGTTTACAGCGCAGGGTCCCCATCACTGTACTTGGATCCACACAGACCACAGGATGGGCTAACCTGCTGGCCACACCAACACCTCTTCCTGCAGCTACCCAGCTTTCCTAGATGGTCTCCCATGCAAGTACTGACCAGGCCCAGACCTGCTTAGCGTCAGATGGATTGCCGAGTCTGAACTGCAGGTGGTATGGCTGTTGTATGGCGTGGTTTAGTGTCTGGATGTGTGTGAATCAGCCTGTAGGGATGGGCTGTATCCCTGATCAGGTTTAGTGTCTGGATGTGTGTGAATCAGCCTGTAGGGATGGGCTGTATCTCTGACCAGGTTTAGTGTCTGGATGTGTGTGAATCAGCCTGTAGGGATGGGCTGTATCCCTGACCAGGTTTCGTGTCTGGATGTGTGTGAATCAGCCTGTAGGGATGGGCTGTATCCCTGAGCAGGTTTAGTGTCTGGATGTGTGTGAATCAGCCTGTAGGGATGGCCGATGCCATGCTGAAACATGCCCTTTTCCCCCCAGAAAGGGTGCCTCACGCCTGCACATGTACGGCCTGATCTGCATTTCATGTGCCGAGTCAAACGCCCAGCCACCAGTGTGCCCTTTCCTAACGGTCATGGCCTTTTCTCTGTCGTGGAGCCGAATTCGGCGCTGGGGCTCCGTGGCGCTGGCTGACGATGAGGCCCATTGTCGTGGGCTCCACGCGGTGGGCGGGCCTCTCAATGGGGCCATTGTGGCCCCGGGCTCATTAGCATTTACCACCGGTGGGCGGACGGTTCCGAGTTGGATCTGGGGCCACGGCACGGCCTCTCCGGCGTGGCCTGGCTGCCCTGCGGTCCACCCACATGTTGCCCCCACGCTGCCGGGCCGGACGCATCTCTGCGGTTGGGAGCGCCCTTTCATCTGTGCCCTTTCCGGGGCCACCAGCCCTCGTCTTTGTAGCTAATATTTATGCTTCCAGTCCTATAAAATATCGTTCATCTGAAATGAATGAGGCCCCCGGGGTTGGAGGTGCAATTCCTTCCCCCAGCTGTGTGTGTGCATGTGTGGAGTTTGCCTGTCCGGTTTCCTTCGGACTCTCCGGTTACATCCTGTTCCAAAAACAGCTGCCTCTAAAATACCAATAGTCTATAATAGTCTACCTACCTTGTGATAATCATTTTTATTCACCATTCCAGCAGTCTAATCCAGGCTGTTCCCTGCCTTGTGCCCAGCACTGCCTGGGACAGGCTGCAGGCCTGCAGTGACCTGGGTTCCTGGGGACAGGGTGCAGGCCTGCTGTGTCCCTGCACTACCCGCTGTGACCCTGCACTGCCCGGAACAGGCTGCAGGCCTGCTGTGACCATATGCTGCCCTGGAGAGACTGCAGGCCCGCTGTGACCCTACGCTGCCGGGACAAGCTGCAGGTCTGCTGTGACCCTCACCAAGATATGCTGTTATGGAAGAAGGAGGAAAAATAAAGAAACTCACACTAGATCACTGGCTATAATCCCAGTCACAGTTTGTTGAGTATTTCAGCAGGGTACCAGAAGGCCTGATTAAGTGGTTTCCAAAAAAATAGATTAGTAATTTAAAGCAATATTAAAAGTGGTCAGAAGATGACTGGATGGATAAAATGATATGCGGTTGCAAAGATGCAGTCTTCTATAGATCACTTCTTAATACCTGTACCCCTGTAAGGAGCAGTGTTATCCGGCTCAGTCCCCCGGGACCCCCAGACAGTCCACATTTTTGGTCTCTCCCGGATTCCAACATACCTGCGCCAGGTACTTGGTGTTTCTTATTGGCTGGGAGTCGGGAGGGAGCTAAAATGTGGGCTGTCTCCGAGGGTCCCTGAGGACTGGGTTGGGAAACACTGATGCAGAGGAAGCCATCTACACTAGTTATACACACACCAGTGGAGCCAAGCAGGGAACGTAGCCCGACGGTGGTCCAGGAGGAGGACGGTAGAGTGTGTCCGTTGAATCAGGCCGAGTCGAGTCGGGATGTTTAGGGGTTCCTGTGAAAGTGGCGCGGGCCGGTCGGTGACAGCCAGGAGGCGGGGCTCGCCGAGGGCACCCGAAAGGGCTGCAGCGGCTAAATCCTTCAGCATCTGAAGCCAGCTAAGGGGGGGAGGGGGGGGCAGGTGCCGGTTGGTCCCCCCGCCAGCTGCAGCTCGTCCCTCGCCCGCCCGCCCTGGCCCCCGTTATTAACCACGCTTTCCTATTTTGACGGAGCCCCGCGCTGTAGAGAGTGCATGTGGGTCGCTCATTAGCATAATAATCCGCAGGAGCATGGGGGTAACTGAGCCTCAATCCGCGCCCCCTCCCCCGCGGGCAGGCCTCCTCGCGACTTCCCTTAATGGGATTTGCCCTCCGTATGAAGCCCTTGTTTGGGGGCTTAGCGGGACTCTGGCTTCCTGTCTCCCGCTCGTATCCACACGCCAAACCCGGCAAGGTGTGCCGCCAGCAGCAGGGTGACCGTGCCCCCCCCACACCCCCAGTTTTTGTTTCCGAGGGCCGTCGGTTCCCATAAGCCCCCCCCAGTGCTGTGCGGATGGGGCGTCAGGCAGCACAAACAGCGTGTGTTTACCCTCGCATTAGCACTTGGGACGCCCAAAGGGGGGGTTTCTCATTGCCTCCAGCCATGTGGCTAGAAAACAGAGAAGTATTGAAGTCGAGTGAGAAAAGGAGACTAATGTAAATTTATGGACGTCTGAAAATGTTGAGCCAAAACAGATGTGGTAGAGACTTTAAAAAGTTTGAAATGAAAGGTGGAAACAGAGCATTTTGGTGAAAAATCTGTTTGATTTATTCCACAGTTATTTAAAACTGATTCTAACTGTCACAGTAAATTAAACCATCTGTGAGGCCACTCTTAGACAATAAGAGTATCTGTTAAAAGTATATTTTCATGGCAGCTGGCGAATCTCCATCGCGGCTGTAGACCTAGATGGCGAGGGTCATATGGCCAGGATTCATTTTCAGTGATTTGTTAAAATCACAGTTCAATAGTGCAATTACGTCTTCAGCTGTTGCCTCAGTTAGCAGACAGTTAACGAGCCCGGCCTATCCCTAAATGGTGACGTGAGCCCTGACTGACCGGTGGCTCGGCCAATCAGGCAGCATGTGGGGGGCGGGGCACTTCCTCCCTGGCTGCACATCTCCCAAGAGCAGGTGGCTCTTACTCATGTGGTTGGCACATGCATGGGGGTGGGCGAGAAAGAGAGAGAGAGCTGAGGATCAGGCTCTGTGTGCTAGGGGACTTCCATCTGTCTGCTGTCACACCCCAGGAAACCCCAGCCAAGTAATTAGAGAGTCTGGAATTCCTTGTGGATGTTGGGTGCCCGGGGAGAAACCCTATACCACAAACCTGAGGAATAGCAGGCTGGCTGACTCTGTGCTGGGCAAGACTGGTTTAATCCAACCTTCAGCAACAGACAATAAAGAGCATGTTAAGGCCTTTTACAGGCGGAGCAGATGGCGTTTCCCACACAGTTCCTGATGCAGCTAGAACTCTCTCCCAGCTCCCCCTGACATTGTCCTTTTATTTGTCTGTTTTGTCATCTCCGATTCGCTGGCAGTCCGCGATGACTTCACGTCCTCTGGGAAGACGGGGGCAGCTGACAGCGTCCTGCTCTTGTCTGGATGGTGGGCCTCTTTGCCTGGCGAGACGCAGGTGGACGCGGGAAGAGGCAGGTGTCGACTGGAAGGGCAACATGACCCTCGCTGTGGGCCGAGGCAGCTTAAACGTGGCTCACAGATCGCTGAGCTCCCACTATATTTTATAAAATACTATATTTTATAAAATCTACTATATTACTACTGTACTATACTATACTATTATATTTTATAAAATCAAGTATACTCCTAGAATTAAACAGAACGACGAACAAGCACAGAAATATTATCAACTTAGCACAATGTTAGCTCATGTAATTTTTCATGTGTTTTTTGCACTTTGTGTTTTATTTTCTCAAATAAAGATACACAAAATGTTGCACAACTTGGATGCTGTTGTTATTCAAAAGGACCATTGCTGCTGTTATAGCTAATAATTAATATTTAACAATCAAAGTTTTTCAGAACTGTGCCGTTTTTTATATATCAAGATTTTGTCTCACACTAATGATGCTGCTGTGTCAGGAGAATGTTATCGGCACTTTGAACATGGTCCAGTCAATCAGCATGTGGCAACTGGATCGATCCATTTCGTAAGAGGAGTGGATGCCAATTACATTATGAAGCTGAAGTCAGATACCCTTATATCTGAAGACAGATGAAGCTGTAGCATCTCGAATTTGACTCAGCTTTCATATTTACTCCTGCAAGCCCATACATACCACACAGCAACAGGTACACGGCACATAATAAGCTCCCAGGATCCACTGGGATCTGTCGTCTGAATGTCAGAATGTATGAGGCGAACCAGCCCTTGCTCAACAGCTCAAGCTGATATTTACCAGTTAACAAGGAGTAATGTTTTTAGTGCATCTCCCGTCCAAGACAGTTCACAGCTCAAAATGTGTAATGTTTACGAACAAAAACATGTTGGTATAAATCATAGAAATGAATGATTGTATAGTGTCTGTTGTCCGAAGTTAAGCTAGTGCCAGCTGTGATTATTCTAAACTGGCCTGCAATCTACAGCCTCCCATCAGACAAGCTGGAGATCTCAGTTCCAGCTGCTGTTCAGGTAAAGATGGTGGAGTAATAGCCATCGTTCACTTATCTGCTTGGCCGGGTCGCTGAGGGAAGGGTCTCGATAGTCGGGAGGTGCATGGAAGGCATCAATGGGGATAGTGTGGAAGAAGATCGACGGTGAGGGGTCTGGGGAGTGTGAACCTCTCAGCTTGCCTCCAGACCTCCTTTCCTTCAATGCCCTATCCAAGCATAGGCTCAGTTCCTACTCACTTGCTTTGGCCCATCTGTACAGAGCCTCTGATATCTGTTTCTGGACCCTACCCTTCATATCATATCACCCTATGCTTGGACCAGCACATATGATGAGTGACAAACATAACTGAGGAACACCCGATACCCTGGTTCTGGAGGCCCGGCCCATGCTGATGGCACAGCTGCTTCACTCTGCAGCCTCTCACACAGCAGTGCTCTTCTGCTCCAGCGGGCCTCAGCCCACACTCATGAGTTCCGGCTTCTGTTTCCCTCATTTCTCACTCTTTAGCTGCTGGATACGTCTTCTGGATTCTGTGGGGAAACCGAGACCTTGGCCAGACAACCGGGGGGTGCCGTTAGAGATTTTGGGCCCTCATGAAAGCGTCTCATATTCGACCATCAACCTAGACCAATTCAATTATGTTAGAAAATGTTTAGGGTCTCTGCCAAAAATTTATAGGGCCCTCCCGTTATGACGCCCCTGCAAACAGAACCTAATGTCTTACTGGGGTGGTTCTGCATTGAGTGACACCCGGTGTAGGCTGGCAGTAGGCGCTACATGACGGTAGGACATTGGGGTCATCATGAAGCTGGGGACAGGTGGCTAAAGCATCCCGGCATATCCAGCGCCCCCCAGGAATCTGGCTGTGGAACATTACACAGCGTACACAGAATGCGGCGCTATCCCTGCCTCTGGCACATCTGCCCCCTCGTCTGTTTTCGCCTGGCAGGGCGCGACATGCGATAGCGAGCATTTGCCATGGCGTACAGAGCTCCGATTGAACCGGACCGGGCCCCGGGAAGTCAAGTCTGCATTTTTGGCGCCGGACCAGCTGCTGAGGCGTCGCATCAAATCGGCAGATGTCCTCGGCGCACGCGAACGCATATGTGAGGGAAGGAGCAATGGGCTCGGCATGGTGTTGACACGTATTACACGTCAGAAAGGCTAAATCCGAGCACCGGTGTAGGACGGCTTTCCTTTTCCATTCCTTAGACATCGCTCATTTGGTGACAGGCTCTCTGATTATAATTAATTTATGGTAAGTGTCAGGAAAGTTACACACAAAAGCCATCCATTACAGACAAGTTCAGGTCCAGAAAGTACAAATCCAGACCAAGGTTTTGTTTCAACCAAACAGTTGAGTATAAAGAGTCACAGTCACAGAGCACTCAGCTGGTTGGTTGAAACAAAACCTTGGTCTGGATTTGTACTTTCTGGACCTGAACTTGTCTGTAATGGATGACTTTTGTCAGTAACTTCCACAACACAGCTTATTGTACTAGTTACAGTTAAAAAGTGCCAGTGAGAAGTTTTTCTCTCAATGCTTGAAAAAGCCTCATCTAATTTGAAATTTAAGCTAAATTTGTTGTGCATATTATTAGATAGGCCAGTTTTTATAGTAAGCTGATCAAGAAGCTATGTAGGAAATGTTTGCTGGAATAAGACATATTTCAGACCACTTTTCCCCATGGCCCTGACCAGGAGAGAAGGTGGATGGATGAGTGGATGGGTGGACCAGCCTTCAGGGACAGCACACATATTAGTAAATGGCTTTTAAATCGAATATCCCCTGTAATTGTCCATTAGCATGCTACAGTCCATACCCCTCAATATCAACAGGGCAGCGTCTGTGCGTAACGCGCTTGGTGTTGTGCCAAACTCGGCAGGGAACGTGATTTTGCCAGGAAGATGACCTAGATGATCTGCTTTGCTTCCCCAAATGTCCTTCCCTCCATTATGACTAAGGCACATCTGGGTAACTCCAGCGATCAGGCCGAAGTCCCGTGGACCACTGGCAGTGGGATCGAAGGAGGGGGGGTCAGCACCACCCCCACCCTCGCCTCCTCGCTGATTCCCGTGGCGATCTGGGGAGTGCATGATACGGACAACCTGGCCGGTGCTGCACAGCGGACCGAGAGTGTCGGTTCTATACTCGCCTGCTAGGCGCCGGCTGATCCAGCAACAGTGACTGGGTTTATTTGCGAGGGCCGCTTCGGGGCCATCAGAAGCCCTGGCATGATTTACGGTAGCCCGTGGGGGACAAACAGACCCTGATTATGATGCTGGCCTATCGATTACAATGCGGGCCTGTTCACTGGCGGCGGTGTTGTCACCCTCCGCAAAATGGCACGCTCTTTACCGCCTGCCTCGCAAGCACAGAAGGCCTGGCGTGCGTTCCTCATTCTCGAGGCCGGCGCCCTGTACGGGATGAATTCTGCGCAGCATGTGACCCCACGGTCGTCACGAGTTTGTCCACTCCCCTCAAAGTCTTGGAAGAAAAAGCTCATTGTTGTATGAGGAATTTACTACTAAACAACATAAACTGGGACAATGTGACACACAGGGGAACCGCCGTTTGCAAGAGGTAGTATTTACTTTGCGGTGCATAGCGGTACTTTCCATTGATTTGTACGGTGCATTAATATGTCTGACTTGAACTGATTGCTACATGTGGATAACAATCAAATAAAAAATAACAAATTATTTTCTAGACATTGACAATTCTTTGTTTATATACCCATAGAATCGGGCTCTGAGAGCTACTGCTACCTGCAGAGTTGTAATTAACAGAATGGAGATGATTGTGAAGTTAGTACCAGAATGTCCGTAGATGAAAGCATCAGTCCCACAGCCTATACAGTACGACTGCTCTTCAGTGTATAACCAAGGGAGCAGAAGAAGGCCATGCTTTCAGAGGGCGCTGGGGATGGCAGAGACGTCCTACGAACGTGCAGGAAGTGCCCTGTGGTGCTACTGCGAAATCACGGCAGATGTTAGGCTTATTATGAAATGAAGCTTTGTGTCCATGAATCTCAAATGGACAGCTAATCTCCCGATTGTGTAATCAGACTCCCATGTAACAGCTGCTGGCTAATTAGCTTTCTGCTAACGTCGAGAAGCTGAGCAGCCAGCCGGTCCCCTGCTCTGCGAGCGCGCGGCTCAGCCGTCCGGGCAGCCTGCGGGACGATCAGCCGCGGCTCTTTTACAGCGTCATCGTTCTACAGCTACAGAAACTACGATAACAAGCAGCATATTGGGAACTCAATGGTGCATACGCACACACACAAGTACAATATATGTACCAAATATTATCATCATTTTTATAATTTGTCTTGCTGTCTCATACAAGGTTTGACCAGTATCAGTGTAGGACAAGACCTCAAAGTCTGTAAACTAATAATGCTTCTTCAGCTACTTCAAAATAAATTGTAATGGCACTGCCTGTTTGTAGCAGCGCTGTCCAATTCGTTATATGCGGCCAGCCCAATTATAGAACTCTGATTAGCATGACTGTGGCTAACTGAAGCCGCTATCTCGACAAATTGCAGACCCATTTAAACTTGCTTTGTGACAAGGACCCCTGTTTGTACCCACTCTGTGTGCTGCTTTTTTTGTGTCCCGACTAATTTCTTAATCAATTATGCTTATAAAGGCTGTGCGCGCAGTGCTGGGCTGCTTTCGAGACTTAGACGCCATTGTCTTGGATTGATCCTCTGTGAACAAAATAAATAAATAAATAAATAAAAAATACGCTGACATATGCCCTAAAAAGATCTTCCTTCAAATTAATTTTGTGTGGCCTCTTAATACAGATCAGCGCTTGGCTCAATTAGGATGAATTAGTTGTTTGATTAATGTCGCGGGTCTTTATTAATCTCACAGTGGGAGGGCTGGCAGTCCCTAGCACCCAAATGCCGTCCCTCAAAGTCGCTGTCAGCTCACGTGTATGTCCAGACAGGCAGAGAGTGCTACTGTGGTTACAGCCGTGTGAGATACACAGGCCTTTCTGCACACACAGCCCAGCTAGCCCTTAGGTCGGCGTGTTAAGCAATAAAAGAGAGTTTCAAAGATAGGTATCTGCTACATAGGCTGGAAGGAAGGAGGCAAAAGCTTTACATTCTCCATTATTGGTTTTATTTTGATTTAATTATGACATAATAATTGGTCATGGTTGGTGTTTCTGGTAATTTGATATCCGGCAGGCAGATGTTCCTGGCCAGACACTGGTTCGCTCCATTTGTTTTGATCCAGATGCAGTCTGTTACTTTTCACGAAATGAGGCCCAGTACCCATATAGGTTTTGTTTTCTATGGTTAACGAAACAACTGTTGTCATATTAGCTAATATTTCCAAAGATATAAAAGCCGTGTAAAGCACATTAAAATGCATAGCAGTTTATAAGGTATTAATATCTCATGTGACAGTGTTTGATAGAATGTGTATATGACTGTCTGCAAACAGCAAACCCAGGCACCCTAACATGGCACACATTCAGTATATTGCTCTGCAATGTGCACATGGGTCCCTGCTCTGCAATACTGACAGAGATTTCTCCTAAGACATGGTTTGATGATGCATAATGATGACGTCACAGCGGCAAGACGCACAGCCTACGTGTCTCCATGGTAACTCGCAAACTAATCCTCTCAGATCTTTCACAAACAGGATATCACCTTAAGTTAGTACATTCCCGAGATTACTCAGATATATTAATCGATATCAGGAGTTAGGTATATTATTACAGAAATGCACCATAGTACATTTTGCAGGTATGGCTCATGGAAAGCGGAGTGTAAAGATGACTTGCTTAAGTTACAGTGCTAAGTGCCAAAGCAGCTACCATTAGCGTGGAGTTTCTGACAGTCTGCTGTCTCCATGCCTCACCTAAGCGCCGTGATGTTAAGCTGGCATACATTCGGCATTACATATGGAAAACAGTAACGTCCTGCACTTTCAGGAGGGAATTCACTGGAAGCTCAGCGCAGTTTGATGTTAGATTAGTGATATTCGCCTCACTGGTACGTCCTTCAGGACAAAAGCGCTTAATAAATGTAGCTATAACGTTAGGCTTTATTTTAATTAAAGTGTTACGTTAGAGAATCGTGGTGCCGCGCTGATCCGCATACATTGTGCCACGACAGAATCCACATATCATGATAAACTTTCCCAAATGAGATAAGACCCAGGGAAACGTGGTACTTTGCTCGTAACCTGCGCTGTTAGCGCGCCTCCGCCCTGTACGTTGCTGCCACCTGCTGGCAGAAGGTTAGAACGCACGCCAGCTATTCTGGGACATCTGGAACTCCGCTTCACAGCGACGTTCACAGGCGGCCGTTGTTTGCCGACCCGACTCTGTGGGCATCTCCTCCTAAGTCTTCTTTACGCCATTTCACTTGGCCATTCGATATCTATGCACAATAAAATATCATTTCAAGTTGTTTCAGTTATGCAATGACAATATATCCATCCATCCATCTTCCATAAGCACGTATCCAGCTAAAGGTCACGGACCTGGAGCCACAAAACAGGGGCACCCTAGGCGGGATGCCAGTCCATTACACTCACACACTATGGGCAATTCAGAGTTACCAGTTTACTCAATAATACATTTTAGACTTTTAGACAGATATAATCCACATTAATAATAAGAGAAAAAAACTCCAAACACACACAGAAGGATTTAAACCCAAACCCTGAAAGTGTAAGGCAACAGTGTCACCCTTAAATCAGGATCAAATAATCCAAAATATATCACCTGCCATAAAAATAGCAGTATTGTGGCATAGCCGACAGTCATGATTATAAAGCAGACCAGGTCGGAGGCCATAGTTCCTGAGCACCAGCGCAGGGGGGCTCAGCGTGTTAGGGCCCTGTGCATGTGATCGGAGGGTTGCCGGTTTGAATCCTGGGTCTGGCAGACTGATGCTGCTGTTGGGTCCTTGTGTAAGGCCTCTACCCCCAACTACACGGGTGCCTGCTGGCTGACCCTGTGCTGAAACACTCCCTCACCTGCATATATGCTCATGTGTCTCATGATGAGCAAGATGGGTTTGGCGAAAAGACACTTTCCACTTGAGGTTGAATAATGCATCACTATTCCATTCGGTTGTTTCCGTCCCGTTACATTAAAACGAACTGAATTCAGTGACAGTTGTAGTTCATTTTTATGTCCAGCAGGTGGGAGCAAAGGACGCAAAACTAAAATTTAAATATCACCGCAAACAGATAACATATCGTTATATAAAATGAAATGTTTCTTAAACAGTGAGAACATTTGAGATACGGCAAATATACGTATTAAATCAGGGACTAAAACAATCGGCAGCATTTAATAGTGGTTATCAGAAATAACCATCAATGGTGCTGAGCGAAAGAGCCGGACGCACTAAAGATAGCACTCAGCTTCATCGTCCGAAAGCACCGTATATAAATCCGTGTTATCACAATCCACCATAGATCACCAGGCTCCTCCAGGAGCGTCACATTTAACAGAAACAGTAACGCGAGAGTCCACCACCAACAAAGCCTTTCCCCTTATTATTATTTGGAAACAGAGCAACGTCTTACCCAAACTTGTAGAAGTAGGCCTACTTACAAACTACCCGATCCTACCCGACAGACTTGTTTACCATTTTACGTAAATGTAACCAATGAATTAACGAGGAAAAAAAAGAAATCGAAAACATCTTTATCTGAAATAAGAATGACAATAGGGCCTACTAGATGCAAAATTGTCTCTGTAAAAATATATGTATTTTAATGTTTCATCCAATATATAGCCTAGATAATTTCCCTTGAAGTGGTGGCACTCAAATAGAACAATATTTTTTTTGTTTTGTTTTTTTTTTGTCATGTTTTTTTTTTTATCAGAACAACAGAGTATACACTAAATAAGCAAATACATACAGAAAAGAGTTTTATGAAAAGGTTAAATATGCATAGTGTGCATGTGGTATGTATGTGCTTTAAATACTGACTAGAGAAAGGTGTACCAATAGTGTGAGATTACAGTTTCAGGATCCTGCACTTCATCCACATGCAAACAGTGTAATTATTACCCCTATGATGGTCTCATCTTTAAGAGTTTTAAGAGAAACTCATGTTGGCCAGCTGATGTGAAGACCACGGCCTGCCCTGGGGCCCTGTGTAAGGACCCCCCCCCCCCAACATGCCATGACGGTATTTATATGGGCTATATGTGTTAGCCTGTTTGTAAACAGCGTGTTTCCCCGAGGTGCTGCTGTGCGGTGTGCATGTGTGTGGGCGTCTCAGGCACTTTTATCGGGTGTCTGCAGGTGACCTTGTGACGGCTGTCCCCTCCTTGTCCGCTGGCCTTCCATTGGCTGGCTGAGATGCCCCGGGAATAATCCGGCTAATGTCATGCATGGTCGGCTAACCTCCATTTTATCCGTCTATTACAAGATTTATTAATCAATAAATGGGTTAATAAATGAGTGGATAGTTAGTAGCTTGTGTATGAATTGCTCTATGGACCAGCATGCTGTGTCAATAGGAGTTCAGTCTAGTGTTATAAACACAAGACTGTTTATTTAATTATGTATATAGACTCTTTATTTAACATGAATAATGTTTGTGTCTTGCTATGATTAGATACAGAGACATTTGCTATCGACGTAAATGTGCTTTTTAAGCTTTCCCATTGCTGTTTGTGTTATGATTAAACCATGATACAGATTTTTATGCAGTGATTTTACACAGATTCAGCCTGGCAGATCAGTGGTTCGGGAAATCATCAGAATTGGAAACCTGAACAGTCACAGATTAGAGAAGTGGAGAGGCCACACGCAAATCCTCGGGCAGATGGGATCTCCGGGGCCAGCCTGTCAGCTGAAAGTTACCGTTAGATTCTGCTAAGCTTTTATTATTAACATTAATTTATCCATGCATTATCCAAACAAATATGGTGTAAATTAACATATTACAAACATACAAGCTTAAATTAACCCTTTTTCCAGATCTAAATTTCATCAGGAAGAGAAGATTGTGTGTTTCTCATATCATATACAGTATATATCATGTGTAATATTATTTAAAGATTAATTTTGGTATTTCTGTTTTTGCAAGTCTAAACCTACAGAAATGCAGTACAAAATAATACTTCAGAATATATGTTTTCCTATATCTAGGCTGAAATTGATGGTTAAAGTATAATTTCTTGCAGGAAAATATAGAGTAATATCTTCATATGTACCGTATTGACAGGTTAAATGGGTGAAACAACACAGATTATTAAATGGTTATTTCTCTGGATAAAACCAGAGATGTATCTATACTGTAGATTCTGAAGAATGCCTTAGGATTGCTCCAGTCAGGATAGCAAACAGAGTTGCATGATACGTGGGTAAAATTAGCATCCTTATCAGAGCACAGTGGTCTTCGTTTAGGTTCCCGTGGCCTGGGCAATGATGGGACCAGTGTTGGAATGGAAACAGTGCAAACAAAGGGGTAGTGTCGGTGAGATTAACAAAAACTAAGAATCGAATTTGGAGTCAGGCTAATAAGAGCTGGGCCTTCAGCAGGGGTACTGGTGGGGGGACCCAGGGTGTCAGAGACAGCTTCTCACAATTAGGGAGATCCTCTGCAGAATATGTAGAGATGGTGCCCCTGGGGCCACCAGGAGAGGGACCATCAGTTACCTCTGGTTATAATGGCTGCTTGGTAGCAGTTATTATAAAGTGCCATAAAAGCCAGCAGCTCTGGAGCAGCACGGCTCATTTTCATTGTTTATTGGATGCTATATGTGTGTCTTAGCGCACTGGCGGGGTGACATTACCCATACCTTGGGTAGTCTGATAAATCATAATGTTATCATCACTAGATAAAAGTAATATTATAGAATAAGTGTGCATAAGTATTAATTTTATGCCGTTTCTGATTTGGTTTGCATGATTGAGTGGTTGGTGTATTCCCACACTCTCGCTACGTGATTTTATCGCGGCTAAAGAAGAAGTTCAGGCCTCTTTATAATCTTCCTTTGATTAAAAAAGAACAGGCCTGCAGGCTAATTCCAGAAATGTCACATTTTTACTATGAAATCCTTGTTTAATCATTTATAAGCTTAGGTGGTTTATATCCAGGAATTTGTTGTACGCTTGTCTGATTTCTGTTTTCATGCATGTAATGTCATAAGAAAACTAACATCAAGAAAATAACCATAAAGCACATTATTATAATCAATGATATAAGAATAGTCAGGTAAGGGATCAGTGGGGTAGCAGGTTAGCCAATCAAAGATCTAATCACTATGCCTCTTTTGATGACCCGCCCACATCCAGGTAAGAAGCGGCCTGCTTACTGTAACACACCGTGAGATCCAGAGAAAAGCTGCTGAAGCCTCTTATCAGTCTGCAGAGGATTATAGAGCCACTGCAAAGCATTCATCAGTCCACTTTAATACAAACAGGATAAACAGAGCCAACTTATGGGCGGTGTGGACATCCGTCAAGTTTATCCCACAGAGAATCCCGAAAAATCACACAGTACGAACCCTGGTGCCACTCCAAAGGATGCCCAGACCTCTTTTTCTGTAGCTGGTGTCCGTGTTCTTTGTTTTCAAAGGACCACCTACCTGTAAGCCATTTGGAAGTGTATCTGTGTCCAGGGTCTACAAGGCAAGATGGTACCTATGCATGGATTAGTTGAATTATAAGCCTAAGGGTTTAAGCAGTGTACAAAATGCAACATTATTAAATTTTTATTTTTAAGTTTTGAGTCTTAATGCCTGTGAACCTAGAACACTGCCCAAAGGACAGGGATGAAGAGACTCAAAGCCGAACAAGTCAGTGAGAAAAAAAATATACAATTTTCTCCCCAGACCTCCTATAGAAAACACATATACCCTCTTGTATATGTGCATCTACCCATCTAGTCCCACTTCTCCAGGACCACAAAGATTCTGAAGGCTATCAGGGGAAGCACAGGCCCACAGCAGAGGGACTCCCTTGAAGAGATGTCTGTCTGTTACAGGCTGCAATTAACTTCGGACAATATTAAAATGTAATGGCTTAACTTTTGGTGCAGTGATGATTTGCTAGCAATTATTATGACAATAATGCCCATGCCCATTGCAGTCAAGTCATCATTGTTTTGATCGAAAGACAGCTGAACTTGAGCTCTTAACAAATTACCTCGATGATTATGTTGGCCTGTAATTTTGTGACTCACCATTTAATACTGAATATTGTTGGCACCAGTTCTGTTCAAAGGCTGATGTTTGTAAACAGAATCATGTTCAAATGGCAGTTTGCAGTTCTGCGTCCTACCCTTTGGATTGACTTCTACAGCTTACAGAGTTAAGGGTTTCCATGCCAGGCCCCCATGAGTGTATGCAAAAACAAAACTTTATGTTTTATTTTGTTTTTATAGGTGTTCTTGCTAAAAGCAATTCTCTTTCTATTGCCATAATATACCATAGAGCTGAAGTCGTCTGACGAGAACAGTGGGTGTTTCGGCATTGATTGTGAGACCGTAGGAAGAGGAACAGAATACCGCATATCTAAATAAAACTGATGTGTTCTGCTTGTGATTTAATCAGACTGGTGAGTCCTTGGCGCTGTTGGTGCACTGTGGTCACTACAGCCCGCTGCTGCGGCCTTATTTGTCTTTCCTACCAGGGTGGCAAACTTCACTCTTACCGTACAATGCGAAGATGGCAAACATCCACACACCTTTACGCATCACATCCCTTTGACTAGCAGTGAGAGAAAGGAAGTTGTTCCCACAACATGAAGGAAAGTGTCTGCTGCGGCCACGGAGCTTCTCGTTTAGTTTCTGATGCTGAGTCAGCTTGATAATGATCTGGCTCAGCTTTGCTTATGTTAATGGTGCTATGACTATGTTTCCAGTCCAGGGTCTGCTAACCCCCTGTACTAATTAGCCTTAATTAAGCTGCTGACTGGATACTGCATGCTGTTAGATAGCCATGCAATTACTGGCTGAGAATATTTCAGGGGTGGCAATTGTGTTGATGGAGGAATACCTCTAATGTTAAAAGACTTTAAAACGCACACATTTTCAGTACTTTGATATGGCGCATTCACCTCATAACATCAACATCAGCAAAGCTACATCAGCAATGTATATGGACATCCCTTCCTATAAGTTTTACAGTTAAAAACAACTATGCAGTTAAGTCTCGCTGTGATTATTGACACATGACTAATTTAATCTTTACATTTATTTTATTTAGCAGATACTTTTACCTGAGGCGACACCAGCACTTTGCAAACATACTGTGCTGTACAGGATGAAAAAATAAAAATTATAGGTTTTTCCATTAGTGTCACGTGCGCGGCGGGAGGAACGACCCATGATTGCGGGCTGCAGGCTTAAGCCCTTCACAAGGGCGTTTATTAGACAAAACGCAGGCAATAACTCGCAGTAACATTTGACAAAGACCGACAGGGGAGACTGGACTGGGGCAGACTGA
>JAODKN010000016.1:16408275-16425463 GCA_026774425.1 Petrocephalus zakoni | reverse complement strand
GGGTCAGGTGTGACGAAACAAGCCCCGCCAGAGGGCAAAACAAGGGAAAAACACGAAGGGCGGGGCTGAGCATCACAATTAGTTTAAAATATTTATTTGAAATGCGCAGTTATATGAGTGTTATCAGCACAGGGGTTGCGGGACCTGTTGGCTTTAGCCGTCTGAAGGCAGCTCCCCACTCTGCTAGCCCTACAGTCCTTCTCCTGTGATGTGTCTCCAGTGGCCAGCACTTTGGTCTATATTACTCCTCATTCATGTCAAAGATACACACACACCTTCC
Organism: Petrocephalus zakoni; assembly: GCA_026774425.1. Taxonomy (NCBI): domain Eukaryota; kingdom Metazoa; phylum Chordata; class Actinopteri; order Osteoglossiformes; family Mormyridae; genus Petrocephalus; species Petrocephalus zakoni. Next base: position 16,425,183 of record JAODKN010000016.1, on the reverse strand, counting down.
ACTATCACAGTCTGGAGTAGCTACAGTTTTGTTTTTTATTATTTAAATTATTTCTATTTGGAGATTGACATTTATCCTACTTAATTAGAGTGAATCATGTTCATCACTCTAGAAACATATTGTGAACATGTATACTTTATCTAGGTTAATTAACAATTCATTAATAATGAATTAGCATTTGTTTCAGTCTGTTGTTGTGCTGTATGATTTTTCATGAGCCCGGCTGCGCCTGAAATGCGACACGATGTGAACTCGAACCGTTAGCAAAAAATGGGACTGACTGTTTTAATTCTGATTAACATAAATTATGCAAAAGAGAATATTGATGACAGTGTTTAAGACTGTGGGGTGGGGGGGGGGTCAGACAATAAGCACATTCATTCACTCTGGCTGCACTTTATTGCTGCTTCTGTATGACTGGGGCCCGGAGCCTGACCCTGACGTCTGGTCCCATGTCCTCCCCTGTCCTCTTCCACCTCCCAGTGGCCAGTTTGACTTCCGCTGTGTCTTCCTGGTGCTGACACTGAAATGGCTCTTTTTCGCAGGTCCTCCTCACAGGGTTTGGCAAACCTGCCCCCTACCCCCCAAACAGAGTCCCCCTCCTGCCTCACATGCCCGTGTGAAACAACGCTTCTTGCAGGCCTTCCCCGAGACAGTCCCACAAAGAGAGCCAGCTAAAAAAAATACACAAACACCAAGGACAATTCATGAATCTACTGTAAATTGCTTTTGACAGCAAATGCATCTGCTCAAGCTGTGTTGTGTTTCCTGAAGCAGCCATGCAGTTTGAATAAACAGCTTTTGGTGTTTGCTGCAGTGTGTTTCTGTCGAGGGCGTTTCTAAGCATGGAATCATGCTCTCACATGTGCTTGTGAACCTACTGATCAGTTCAGACTCACACTGAAGCTCCAATAAGCGTGTGAGCTGGACGCCGGGGGTGTCTGCTGTGTGAAAAAACTGTGAAGTAACCTTAACCGCAAAGGGAGCACCCTCCGAATAATCTATAAGAATATGTGAGGTGGAATATGCAGGTCTTGCCATAAAAGTAATTAATTTGTTTTACCTTAACTCTTTCAGCATCAAAACCGAAATCTTTTCCTAATCTAGTGTATTAGTAAAGTCAGTGTGGTTGTTTTTTACTTTTGACAAGCACAGTTTCACTTTTTAGACAGCTACAATGCCATCAGCCCTCCAGCAGGGGGTGCTGTTTCTCGAACCTACAGGCTCCCCCGGGCCTGCCATTGGCCTTTCCCGTGCCCTCACAGTTAATTAATTTGAATTGACCATTAAGACTGCAGGAGGGATCTTTGATTGATATGTTCAATATCAGGCGTTCTCCAGCAGACCTGTCGGACACCTGGGAAATGTATGATAATATGCAATCTGCATGGCGGGGGCCCCGCCCCCCCCGCCGCCCGCTGCTCTCTCCCCACAGCTCACAGCCCCGCTGAGTTATGGCTGGGGGTGGCGCAGCGCTGTTTGCTGGCGTGTAATTTGAATACAGATTAGCTGCCCCCCCGTTCCGCCGCTTTGGTATCGCCATTACCGGGGACAGTAATTTGACTGATGAACACGCAGGTTATCGCAAGGTCATCACCTTCACCGCGGCCGGTGAGCGGCCCGGCCGGGCGGGCGGGCGAGCCCGCGGAGCAGCTCGAGGCCTGGGAGCCTTTCGATAGCATAATTAGTGCCTTTAATTAAGAGGCCAGCTTGCTGATTGAATAAATCCTCTCCTAATTAGGGGACTGATACCCCCCACACCTTTTGTTTTCCTTGTCTTTTCTTTCTCTTACTCTGCTTTTCTGGCGTGGGGTGGACCACCCGTAACACGGGACCAGACCAGCTGTGTCCCGGCCTGGCACTCCCTCTGTCCGCAGTGCCCCCACCTGCTGGGTGGACCACCCGTAACATGGGACCAGACCAGCTGTGTCCCAGCCTGGCACTCCCTCTGCCCGCAGTGCCCCCACCTGCTGGGTGGAGCACCCGTAACACAGGACCAGACCAGTTATGTCCCGGCCTGACACTCCCTCTGTCCGCAGTGCCCCCACCCCCTGGGTGGACCCCTAACCCTGTCTCGTCTGTATCGACTCCTCTCTCCCCTGGTATTTTTCCTGCCCCAGCTTAGTTTTAAGCCCTTGGCTGGCTGGGGTTCACTCTGACTGTACCTTAAGTCTGTCACATGACCTGGCTCCATCCCCACGTCTGTGTTTGTGTTACGCGAGGACCCGGCTCTCATGCGGGTCATGCAGATCCCCGCTGAGCATGTGGCCGAGGATATCTCTCGCCGCGCTTGACACACTTCCCGACTCATATGATCTTTTAATCCCGAGCGCCATCGTCTCCGCCATGTAGCTCAGTTCTCGGGGGGTCGCGGCCTGTTAGCGTTAGCTGGTCCAAGGACGCGAGTGCACGTGCTCGTTCGATACACGCCCCAGACTTCCTGCGAGAGGCGCCGCTTGGTTTTGGCATTCTTTCCCTGAAGGGATACCCGTGCCCCGTACCCGACCATCGCAGAGCTGTTATAAAAAGGCTCGTTAAAATATCGCCAGCTGGCCATCTTCCGCGGCACTTTATCTTTTTGATATCCTTTCTATCCTCCTTGCCTGCAGATAAGGGTGTGTTATCTACTCCAAAATCCACCTCATGTAATTAAACAGCAATGATCAACTGATAGCTCTGGGAAAAAAAAACAGAGAGAGAGTCCATCCTTCAGGCGTCTGCCCTTCAGTGCTGGTGAGGCCTTGGTGTTAGGATGCTCTGCACCTGGCCGCTTCTGCCCTTAGCCGTCGGAGGAGGTCCCTCAGTGTCATGCTCCTTCCCGCGGGGCCCTTGTGGCTGCCGTGGGGACGACTTGGGCCTCACCATCGAAATCCCTCCCTTCAATTTAAAAGCCTTGTCTGGCAGAGCTATATTGCCTAGGATAACTTATGTCAGTGGTTCAGGAAAAATTGCATGGCATTCAATTAAAAAATACTTTACACATAGCACACATATTTCTAGAGCTCGGCTTGAATTTTATTCCAGGGGGGTGGATATGCCTGCTGTTTAGGACAAGATTTGTGCAGAGGACTTGAGCAAGACAGAGCAAACTTTTGAGTGTTAAGCAGCTGTTTGCCCCCTTCTTCCTCCTCAGCAGTGGGCACAGTCTCCTCCCCTTGTTGGGGGGGGGGGTCTGTATATCCAATACTGAGGCTGGAATAGTGGGACAACACAATAAACCCCAAGGCAGATTCCCACCAATGAGGTCATTAAATTATACTCCAGGAGAAATGGAAATTCTGTATTCTAAGCTAACCTCTTCAGTTGGAGCCAGGGGCTATTTTTAAAAAGTTCATGCTGTGTAACAAGGGTGGCATTTCCATTGTTCTGGGGGGTGGGGGGTTAAATATTCGGAAACACTTTCTATGGAGCCCGTCTTGTCACACATTCATAAAGTATTATAAACACAGCAATAAATGTTTATAAAAAGGCAGTATAAATACCTTCATAATGCATTATAATGGTCAGTATAAGAATTAAGAATGCTTTATGCTGCATTATGAAAGTGTTTATAGTGCTTTATAGATGAGACCTTCAGAGAGCAATTATTGACGAATGTGTAATGCAGTCTAATGACTGCCTTAAGTTAAGTGTTACCAAATATTCTTTAGCGCCCCCAAATAAATGTACACTACTTAGTTCAAATATTGAGGGCCATTTCCATCAAGATCCCTAGTAAAGGCTTCGCCCCCTATTTTATAAATCTCATGTGATGCCCTTACTGCGTACCAAGTATTAGTTGAATAAATATTAGATGCGTTACCCAATTTAACTTGCTAATGGCTGCAGTTCTGTGCTTCTTTTCATGCAAACTCATGTTTAATCTTATGTGACTTTCACAATTTTGCATTGGTTTTTTGGCAAAAAATCACCATAAAAAGAAACAATGATTTATGTTATTAGATATAATAATATACAATATGGCAATACATAATAGGACATTTCCCAATCCGCATTCCATTGCATGGACTCCTATGAACATATTAAAGTTACTTATAAAGTCATGAAATTGAAAGCGGCCCCTTAAAAATGGAAAGAACTCGGCCAGTGTTTTGGAGAGTTATGCCCTGTTTACCGCTCACTGTAAAACACACAGCAGATTTATTTAAACCTCCAGCTCATTACATCAAAAATCTCATTTCAATCATAAATGGCAGAATGTGATTTAAGAATTTGCCCTTTAATGGGCTCACTGTGTTCAAATTTAAACTCATTCAATTCATCAACGAAATATTCAATACGCCCACTCCGGAGCTCTGCTAAGAAAACAGAGGCTTTTTAATATAAATTTTCCAAGAGATTTCTCCATTGATTTGGTGGTTTAGTGCAAAATGATTTGTGTGATACATTCCCCGAGATCAATAAGGCAAGTCAATAGCTAATATAAAACAATCATCATGGCAAAGATGAAAAGGCGTGGCAGTGAACTTTGGCTTGACGTTGAACCACACTGTATAAGGGCATGTAGCCATAAAAATGTGCCCACCCCATAATGGCTTTTCCAAAGTGAGCGGCTTTCCGGAAAATCCGTGCCTTGCATCAGTCAGCACGTTATATTTTATTACAGTTTAACTAAAAGCAAAATAACCCTCGAGTTATATAATACAGTATATGGACAAAATAAATAGTGGGAGAAGGTTTTATAATGTATGAAATAAATAAGAGTCTGTCTTCTAGAAGAAAGCGATTCTAACTAATCTGTCGGTGTTGCACAGTTAATATTGGGGCAGTGCTGGGCTAGCTGGATGACTCTGCAGCGAGACTGCGTACAACTCTCATGCGAGTCAGAATCAGTTTCACTCACCTGAATAGCGGTGGTATTACACAGAGGAATTAGCACAGACACAGACAAAAATGTAATAATTAGGAGTGTTTATCCATCCATTTCCTGTACCCTGGTCTGGTGTGAGGAGACAGTGCTAATCACTGCACTACCCCAAGTCCATGTGATTAAAGAAATTAATTAACAAATTAGTAGAATGTTAGCCTGACTGGGAACATAAACAAATGGAGAGCAGGGACTGTAAACCCAGCTACAGGTGACTGTAAACCCAGCTACAGGTGACTGTAAATCCAGCTACAAGTGGGTGTAAACCTAGCTACAGGTGACTGTAAACCCAGCTGCAAGTGACTGGAAACCCAGCTACAGGCTACTGTAGCAGCGAATTTCTGCATTTGTTCATAAGTCATTTTCTGCATTTGTTTCTGCATAAGTATATATCATTTTAAATGTATGTTGTATTATGTCTGTCCAGTGTTGTTTTTTTGCAAATGAAATGTTGTCACTGTCAAACGTCTTTTGTAGAACCATGATGATATCAGGTCAGGTGTTTAGGCCTGGATGGCAAATGGTTTTCAAGCTACAAACACACACAAGCCGAGAAAAGTTTGTGCTGCTACGAACAGGAAGGAAAGCTTTGAATCAGACTATGTGCCGGTGAAATGTAACCAGGTCAATCCGTAGTAGTGGCTTAAATTTTCAAATGCGATTAGCTAATGCAGCTACGGAGACGTGCAAGCGAGGAACATGGTGCCTCGGAGCCGCCGAGCAGCGACTTGTCCGCTGGCGGGGTTGCGCGGGATTCGCTAACCGTCTCAGCCTGGGGGGTGGAGCTAAGGAGGGTGACAGGTGTCAGTTCAGCATCAGACAGCGGCGTGTCGCACCCAAGGCCAAGTGGGGAGAAGAACAGGGGTGCCGGGGGTCTCCTGGATTTTAACAGGAGATGGCACTGGCTCAGCCTTTGAGGGCAAGATCCGCCTTTAACTCCCCTTCATCCAATTCAGCTCCTTTCATCTCTTTGTTCCTAGAAAAAGGAGTATATGGGCTTTGGCTGTAGGAGGGAATGAAAGCCAGAGGAGCCGAAAGGTATCTTTTGGAGCTCAGACCGGCTCTTTCCTTTGTGTTTCCTCCAGCCATGGGTTCACACCCTGAATCCTGGGCGGCCATGACACTTGGGTCTGATGGGGTTATACCAAGACATTGGTTTTGTTTTTAATACTGCAGAAATGGATGAAGTTAAAATCCTTCCACCCATCCATCTCCCGGCCACTGACCCCGGTCAGGGTGCTGGCAGCCCTGAGTCAGATCCCCGGCTGCAGTGCACGTGGACACGCGCCTTTATATAACGCATAGCTCTGTGCCTGCCGGCCTTCTCAGGCATCATGGGAAACAGGCAAACCTTTAAACAGATAAATGAGTAAAATTAGCCAGGCTGTAATTTTCATGAGGGTTTTATGGGGTGACTATGCTTAGAGATACTCCACACACAATTCACACAACTGTTTTCTTCTAGGGTGAATTCCCTACTCCTGTGCTTTACTGTGTGCCAAGCATGATGCTGATTTCATGAAAGACCTCCCCCAGGCACATGAGCTGTGATTCCCAAACAAAACATTCTCACCGAGACTGTGGGTGGTGGTGCTTCACAAAGCAGGGGGGTGTTCACTGAGTAGTCGATTCCTTGAGGTTATGATTGTCCAATCGGAATCCTCCTTACTTAAACTCTTATTGGACAATCATGACTTCTAGCTTAAGTTAACCCAGCTAACTGCGCAATCCTCCTTGTGGAACACCACCCAAGTCTTCGTGAGAATTTCTGCAAAAACATAACAGAAATGGTCATTTTTCAATAGAGACAGTCCATCGCGTTCTTTACTGATGTGGCTAAACTAGCTCACATCTGTATCATCTTACATCTAGACTGACATAAAACTCTCTGTCATTCTGCGCCGCGACGGAATTAAATCACAATGAGATATCTGGCACCGCTAACTCAACAACTACACCACGTCGAATTGCCATGACAGTACATTCACCCTCCTTTTGTACTTGTTGTTAAAAGTACAGTACAATTCATAATATATATTAATTTAATTTCACATCAGAAAACCCTGATGGGGATTAGTATGGTGTCTGTTTTTATACTGCAGTGACTCCCAAACGTTACTGTGCTGTTTACATCTCAGAAGGTTGTCGAGTTTGATTTGTTGCTGTTTTTTCACGGCGTCACAGAATGACTCATTATGTAGACAAATTCATGTAACGCCCATATTTTAGTATATTAGACCAGCCTGACTCTGGCTAACGTCGCATTAACGTTGCATGCGGCATCCTGGCATCCTGTCGCATGTAATGCCGCGCTGTATCAGCCCACACCAGAAGCGGACGACTGCTCTGTGACAGTAACCTGGCCCTTTCTGGGGCTCGCTGGCCGCCTTTCTCCTAGGAATAAGTACCTGAATGAAAAATAGCTGATAGCATTTTACTTGTGTTCATGTCGGGGGCCAGGCTGGAGACTGACAGGGACTGGGGGGGCAGGGGGGTCCAGGCCGCCGGAGCTGGCAGCAGGTCCGGCTGCTTACGGACCAAACATAATGTATGGGAATGTCATTGGCATGGGCCAGTGACTTCAAACAAATGGCTCACATTTGACCTTTGGATTGCAGGTGCTCCTTCTGATTTGGAGCGAACCACATTCATCATCAACAACAGGGGGGAAAAATCGGGCAGGAAGAAGGGCAGCCATGCCGCACCGGGCTGGCCCCCTTTCTGCTCCTGACTACAGCCCCACCATGTGTGTTTCCAGGCTGTAGACAGAACGAGGGATCCCGAGGACCCCTGGCAGACATGCTCCAGCCGTCCCCGGCTGCCTGACTCGCTGGCCGCGGCGCGGTCACCCCGCGGTGACCACGTGGTGGGGATGATGGATTGCGCTTGTTTAAGCCGTCATTACATTGTACTTTTTTATCGAGGTCAGTATTTATAACACTTAGAGCTGATTGAGGAATGCGGCGCCCCGCGGAGTGTCTCACCTGGTCAACAGGGGTGACAGGCCATGACTGCCAACATGGAGGTATTACAGTGGCAGGACTGGCCTGGGATGTCGTCGTAATCTCACACAATCTGCTGCCTGCTCTTGTGTGTAATGCCCTGCTGACAACTTTCACCGAGGGAGGCCAGGAAGCAGGCTGGGGCAGCTCGGGGCAGAGGGATCGGGCACAAATTCTGGGTCTAGTTGGTTTAAATTATAGCCAACCGTCACTCTAAACGAATAGCCTCCTCAGCCCCAGCACTTTTTAAAGTTGTTAGGAATATTGCCCCCCTCTCTCAAGCACTGTGAGTGCGGGTCCCGTAAGCTGCCCGGGGCCCCGCCGGAGCTGTAAAGGTTGCTGGGAATTGGGTTCACTTTTATCGGCCATGCAACGTAAAGTTAATGTAATGGGAATGGGGAGTTGTGAAGCTGGGTCAGTTTCTGCCTGAAGAATGGTGTCAAGAGGTAGAGTCCTCGGTTATCGCAGTAAGTCTCGGCAGTGCTATTATTTGGACATACCCCTGCATCGATTCTTGCACGTTTTAGCACACTGTAAACATATGGCCATATTGTTACATTAAAGTTAGAACAGGCATAATAATGATTTTACAGAAATACTGATTCTTTTGCTATACATCTCTCTTGATTCCATTTTAATTACACAATTACATTCAAATTAAGAAAACTTGATTAGCAGTGCAAAACAAGTCATAGAAGCTAATTGGCTAAGTACCTTCTTTTTACTTACAATTTGTAGCAAAATGATTATTGAGTTCCTGCTGAATGGTCAAAGACTGTCATACTGACTTTCTCATGAACATCAGTACTTTAACTGACTATAATTTGCATAAGCTAAAATCAATAAAAAGAAGCTTTTTAAATCAAAATGTCAGCGGATGAAAATTTTCTCATATTTTAGTAAAAAGCTAGTTCTAAGCTATTTGGTGTATTACTTCAAGAAAGATCTCTGGAGAACTTAAAAAAATGAAATTCAGACCAAATGGAAGCCTCATATACTCTTGTTTTCTTATGATGCTAATATCCATAGGGTGGCCTAATAAGTGATAAATGAAGTTACACTTCTTAGATATCTTTAGATAGATAGATAGATTTTATACTAGGAAAAAATATAAACATTGTAGGTAAATTGAAGGAATAAAATAGATTAGTACACATTTATTTATATTTAATTTTGAAATTGATAAAAAGCAGAACAGTGACATATTATGCAGGTTTTTTGTATGACTATCCAGGTACAAACTCTAGTGTAACATTTTTAGAGTCAATAAAGTGAAGGTACTGCAGATAATTGTCAGCAGAAATTGTCATTGCGGACATAACCAGAATTTCCCAATTTAGTCCAATTTCATTGTCATATGTAAACAAATTCATTTCTGGCTTTAAGACAATAAAGGGTGAATGTGATTGGGATGTTCTGTGCAATATATGTGCTAAGATGCCTAATAGGCAGATGCCAATGTCAGAGTGGGCAGAGCACAAGTGTGAATCCTGACAGGCACATCTGCTCGGGCGCGCCACTCTCCACGGCTAGCGGATATTCTCCGGCTGAGGGCGGCCAGATGGAAGAAAAAATGAGCCATCGACCTTTTGCAAATGACATGTGACCTGGCAGTATCTCCCCACAAAGCCCAGTGCAAAGCTGTCATCTGCCACCCGCAAAATAAACAAGAAGGTATCAAACAGTGTTAAGGATGGAATTGGCTTGAATTTACACCGGGAAAGTGATTTTCCCCCCCACACCCCAAAAGTGAGAAGGCATCAAGTCACCGGCAGTCATCCTTACTGCCCTAAATGGAAGCAAGACAAGACAGTCTCAGCCAGCGAAAGATCTATTTAAGCAATACTGACCTGAAGTAATGACGATAGCTAATACTGAACAAAAATGAAATGTCAAGACTTCTTCACAATAATAGGTCATATGTTGTACAAGGACCCTTTTGTCAGTAATATAAGGACATTAATAAAACAATGAATTGAGACAATTCATTAGAGGATATATATATATATATATATAGATAAATATATAGAATATGAATATATATATATATATATAGAGAGAGAGAGAGAGAGAGAATTATATGTATATGTATAATTATATTTTTGATTTTATCTTAACTACTTATAGATCAAAGTCTCTCAGTTCCTTTGATTTTGAGTATAGAGGCTTAAGGAGACGATGGACCTTACTGCCTCCCTTAGTGTGGAGACATGATAAGGTCGTGTCTCCTGTGCGACTGCGACTCCATCTTTTTCTGCTTCATAAACCTTTAGACAGTGAAGTTCATTATAGCAGGTTAACCCGCGGGAGTGTCCACGTGTGTCTCCATCAAGCTTCCCAACCAGCTCTCCAGCAGCGAGATTCTGATGTCAGAGGCTGCTGATGAGCACCACTGTCATTCCTCACTGGCCTTGGTAGGGACTTCCAGTGCAGGTACAGGGTGTACTGGGTGCCTACTCCCTCCCATTCTCGCGCCAAACGCGGGCACGTAAATAATTATAGCTGAAAATTAAACTGCGATTTTAAACGAACATGAAGGAAAATGAGGACTACAATCAAAATAATTGCCATGGTTCTGTAATTCCTTTAGCATAATTGTTAGAATACATTATTCCTTGGGTAATATGATCACAGCATCACTGCAAGTGTAACAATTATTATACATATTATTATTGCTACTGTTCAATTAAATAACATATAGAATTTGGTCTAAGTGTGGTACGTAGACTTACCCTATGTGTTATACTGGATTACCACTGAGCTGTGTTTATTACTCTCAAGGAGAGTAAAAATTAGCTGAGCCAAGTGTTGTGTGGTGGAGATATTTTGAGAATAGAGTGAAAACCAGAGCCTCTCAGAATAAGCAGTGACTTACCTGCATAAGTCATATGAAGCCCAATCCATGATAATGAATGGGGACTATTTTAAAGCATATTAACCCAATTACAACTATATTTTTTACTACAGCTGGCTGTACATTTATCACGGTGCATTTATTGCACTTCTGAGTGAGGTTATGTCAAACACGAGGCGGCAAATCCATGGCACTTCATTACATTGTTCCCAAAGCTGGGTACTCAATCCCAATACACTGGGGAGCCAGCGATTTTATCAAAAGGCTGGGGAAATTGAAGCCATCACTAAAAGGTGTCTGTGAATTAAAATGTTCAGTCCGGGGCCCCCGGAGATAGACCTGCAACGTATATCTGGGATTTTTAAAAGACGTATTAGGCAGTAAAAAAGAAGCACCCAATCTCTAAGGGTACGGGGGAGAAAACCTGCTCTGAGAAATGTGTTACCGTAAGAGGGGGGGGCAGGAAGTACCTCCGCCTGGCCCCGCCAGCTCCACCGGTGCTGACTCGCCACTCACGCCGGCATCGTGCGAGGCCCGTACAGGGGAGCGCACGGGAGCTGCGAGGCCAGTGCAGTGCAGGGTCTCTCCTTGCCATCCGTCCACATTCCTGAGCGCCTCTCCGGAACAGGGTCACATTCAAACCTGGAGCCGGTACCAGAAGGCAGAGAGCACAGCCAGTCCACCCCAGAGGGTGTTTTCTCCCTCCTTGGGAGTTTTTGGTTCCTCCTCTGCTGTCTTTTCCTTCTTTCTGGATCGCTCTGTCTAAATGAAGTCGTGATGTATCGCACACACCCTTGTAAAGCACCTTGGGGAGACTCTCTTATGAAAGGTGCTATATAAAAATAAATTGAATTGAAGCAGGGGACACTCTGGAAAAGATGCCAGTCCATCTCACACCAGTAACTATAAATATCAATATTTTGTACCCCTTTGTATAAATGTACAAGTTAGCGATGAGGTCACATGACCCTTCTTAATGTATGTGGCATTAGAATGTTGACAGGACCTCCTGAGAGCAAACACAGTGATACAACTTTTGCAGTCACAATTTTGGCTTATAGAGATAGGGCCCTTGATCTATAGACATATGTAACTTCCTGCCACTTTTCCAGGCATGTTTCCTGTTTATGACAGCAAGGCGCCAGCAGAGGGCAGAGTCACGGCTACATGCGGCTTCCGACAGTCCGGGCCGTACGAGCGGGAGCCGTTTTCGACCTCGCCGTCCCATATCAAACGCACATGCAGATAGAACTGTAAGTGCATCACCTAAAAGGAGACCTTCCTAACGGTAAAAACATTTTTCACGTTGCCTGCAGTTAACAGACGTAGGGAGACTGTGACAAATCAAAGGCTTAATGAACTTAGAGGACTGATTAGCTCCCCCTTCCGGGGCGAGCCTCAGTATAAACGACTCATAAGGTGTAACCTGTCCCAGCTGAGAAGGTTGGCCTGCTTTGTTGGTTTAACTGCCCTGAATGAATGCTGCCATAACCAGCAGCATGCTTGAAATTGAACCGAAGTCAACGATGCATAACCCTGCATGCAGATAAGCGGGCTGCCAGCACCCCCAGCATCCGCCTCTTTTCCTGAACAGTGACCCGCCGGAGCACCTGATTGGCTGCCCAGTTAAGTGAAGGACAGAGCAGTCAAGTGGGCTCAAATTAAAAAAAAAAAAAAAGCCCACCAATTTACATTGAAAAACACAAAGGAATGTTTAGATTTACTGCCTGGTTATTAATTGTTAGGTTTAATTTATTAATATTTTATGGAGCATGAAAATAATAAGCTAATAAGTCTCGACTGTCTGCCTTAAGGTCAGGAGCGGGTGCCGGTTACTGTGATAGGTAGTGGGTGATGAGGGGACGGTCAGGCCTCCGTGTGGCAGGCAAAATATGGCGCGTTAGCATGCGGCTAACCTAGAACCCGAAGGAAAAGAGGTGGTCTTTAAGTAACCATCTGAAAGACAGGCCCACTGCTGAGAAGGAATAAGGACTGGTCTGCGACATTTAAGCTGTACTGTACGTCTGCATTAATATTCAGAGCCAGATGAGGGAGAGCCTGGTTTAAAAAGCGGAATAATATCCAAGCTAACACTCGCTAATCCCACATCAACCAGTTGTGGTGATGAGTCTCCCTCCATTAATAAATGCATTAGACACATAACTACCGCAAATATGGAGTTAGGGAAATTTATGTATATATATTTATTTTACATCTATATGTAATTTATACAAGATAAACAGCACATCTAATTATAGCGATACTTAAATTCTCAATTAGTGGGCCATATCAGCGTTCATTATTCCCTCTTCAAACAAATAGCATTTTAAAGATTAATTACACTAATGAAATGTTTGGTGGAAACAATTTTGAGCATAATTACGACAGTAATACTGTAGTAATTATTCAGCTCTACGCGGTTACGCAAACTGTAACGTGGAGCAAATTAAAAGACAATGAAATCAATTTAAAGACTATAATCATTTGTGAGCGCGCCTCCATGTGGGTTTTTAAACTGGAGGCGAGCGTGTCCGCCGTCCTGGGCCCGGATCGGAAGGCTGCCTCCCACCCCGGCATGTGGGTTCGGGGGGGTTAGCCGACAGGCTGCCGCACCCCTTGTCTTGAGAATTTAATTGTCCCATCCTCTTTCCCCCCGCACCTCTTAAAATGATCGTTAAAACCAGTTAATTTGATCAATACTTAATTTTTTTTAGCTGCGCCCCTTTTTTCCTGCCGAGAGGTGATAAGCGGCCTGGAAAGCCCCACTCCGGGGGGTGGGGGGGAGCATTGTCACAAATTTTTTGCTCTCCCCAGTGCCTTCTGCCACTTGGAGTGATGTAATTTATACCACAGTAGTGGCTCTGCAATTACCCTGTCTATTGCTGTCGACAGTATCTCACTATCTTTTAAATGGATCCAGCTTGACTCGTCCGGCCAGGCAAACAGTACAAATGATGCCATTCCTCATGCCACGACTCCTAAAGAGATAAGTTCCTTAAAGAGCAGCCCATTTATCAGCTGATACAAGCAGGATACTTACAAGCCTACTCCATTGTTTAGCCGTTTTGACAGTCTTTTTCCCCCATTTTTTTTTTCCGGTTTTTAATTTTTTTATCACCCCTTTGGGGGTGTCAGTAGTGCCGTGGTTTCGTTTGGTGGGGACGGGGGGTGGGGGCTTCAGCTCTGGCCGGCGTCCTGGTGGGAACTTTCCCCAGGGCGTTCCGTTTGCAGGAGGAGGCAGCAGTCTGCGCCTGTCGGGCATGCAGATTATAAAAATGGCATTTTAAGGCCTGATGGTACCTGCATGGGAAGCGGTGAGACTCGTACCCATTCCTGCACATTAAATCTTTCCAAAATAAAAGCCCTCAGCTTCATTTATATGAGGTAATGCAACACCTGGAATGATTCTGAGGGACCCACAAGTTCTGCTAGACAGTGAGGGTGTCACTGTGGGTTGCGCTCTGCTTGGTGCTGACGTGCTGAAGCCCCCCGATCCGGGACCCACTGCCGACAGCCGGCCACGCACATGTTACCGGAACGATCCCCCCCCACCCGAGACAATGCGTCCTCGGAAAATGACTTCCCAGGGGCAGGCAAAGCCTTATTTAAGCATTTAAAAAGACAGTTGTTAAGTAAAGCCAAGTTGCCATTTACAACTGCTCATTAACTTGACTGTCATACAAATTAATTAATGTGAGGAATTACACAACCAGTTAAGCCCCATATGGCTGCCTTCAGGCTATTGCACTGTCTGAGCTCAATGTGAAATTTGGGGACCAAAAGAAGCAAAAAAGTTTTTAAATTTTGTGTTTATTTTGTGGCAATTCATCCATGTTTCAATCAGGTATGAACTGCACAAATATTCAAATATGTTTATGTAAAATGTAAAAAATGTAAATAACAGGAGATACGTGTCTGATCCAATATGGGCAATTATTAATGGTTACATGTTGGGCAGTATATTAAGTGAATGATGCAAATTTTTGTAATATTTGCTCATTCATAGTTCATAATATCACTATGTGATATCAATAAACATTATTATTATTATTATTATTATTAAGAACCCCCCCCAAGATTCTCGTCTCACCCGCCCCAGACAATACATACCTCTGATTGGCTGACTGGCAGGTAACCCAAAAAGTCCAGAGTAGTGAGAGGTCTTCTTCTCTGCCTGCCATTCTACTGACATTTGATTCCCGGATCTGGTTAACAAAAGTCTTGGGGTTTTTCCTCATTTCCAAGTTATGCAGGATATCACACCACAGAAATCATTTCACCTTCACCTTCCACCAATATCTCCTCTTTTAAAAGATGTTGTGGCTGCTGAGCTGTCCTTCAGTGTTTTATCACTTTCAAGATATACCAATGCCTTGTGTTCATTGGCTCCAGACCCCCCACAACTCTGAACAGAACAAGCGTTTACAGAAGATAGATGGATGGATTTGACTTACAGTCCTTAAATAAACTCTTCAAACAATCAAGTTTGACAGCACTGGCCCTGTTTCTGTTGGAAGGAAGCATCCCCCAGTCATTTAGTCACAAAAAATAAAGCAAACAAACAAAAGGGAGCAAAGTGTTCCAAGAATGAGAAATCAGCAGAGATCCTTCTACCAGGTCTATCCTGGGAATATATCGCGGTCTGACGTTTGTGTCTGCAGAGGCTGCATAATAACATCACCTGTACTGCCGTCTAGCTACAGATATTCTCAGTACAAATGGCAGTCTCTTCGGTAATGACGGCATTAGCTTCCCGCCGTAATACACCGCGCCGACCGCCAAGCACAATGAATAGAATTACCGAGTAATGAAATCATCATTTCTTATTATGTTTGTGATTAAATAAAAGAAAAAAAAAGATGCTGTCTGTTTCAGCAAGCCAGGGCTAGTGATCGCATAAAGTAAATGTTTATGCTAATATGTTCCTAGCACATCTTACGCGTTTATAGATCCTTAAATTACACCCGAGTGTAACCTGCTGTAATGGATTCTCCCGGACTGCCTGTCTTATCCCTGTCAGTCTTCTGTACTGTCTACTGTAAGTTCTGCTGACTTTACTTGACATCGTTCACTGTATGTGGACCAAAGGAATTGTGTTTTTACGTCTGTTTTCCTTTATGAATAAACAGGGGAGCTCGCTGGAGCTGCCCGTCAGGCCTTTGCTTCAAACTGTCATGTCAAGCCAAATCATGTTCTTCATTTGTGTTTTGAGAAAAAGGTATGATAATAGTAAGTTTCCTCCTTTATTTAAGTAACAGTATTTGTGTTTACAGTTTGCCTATAGCGACATTCCCATATACTCTCCGGGGACCATTTGCCGTTTTTGCTGGCAGATCACTCGCATCAATTCCATCGCGCCAGTGCAGCTGTTGTGTCTCGCTGTCTGCCTGGATGCAATTCACCGTTGAACTCCATGCAGAATATATTCAGACACATTTTTTTTCCAAAATCCATGATATTCCACACATCTCCAATTATCATCTGCGTGTTTAATATTTCAACACCCACAGCTGGGCCTTACTTATGCTTACAATTTCTGACTTTTCTCCCGAGTTCTCCCCCTGGTGGCAGGTCATGGTATGGCTCAAGCTCCGAAACTTGGCTCTGGACTGTAAAATCATTTCATTTTCAGGGCCACAGTACATTCTGTATGTCATCAGCCCAGTGCTTATGATCTGGAATTAAATATCACTTTATCTCTGTAATTGTCTCTTTAACTGTACAACAATATTCAGCTCTACATATGCACAAATGAGACAGTATAACACTATACTCAATATAATACAGCATACATACATTATGCATACAGTATACCATGGGGCAGACAGACAGACTGAGCATCCTGGTGACCTGGTGGTAGACACTGTTCCAGAGGCTGCTGGTCCAGCGCTTGATGCTGCGGTATCATCTGCCCGGCGGTAACAGGGTGAGCAGAACATGGTGGGGTGCGGGGCGCTGCGGTGGCTGGTATGCCAGATAACTTTTGCAGTTTTCCTCCGGCACTGCCTGGTGCAGGTCGCATGCAGTTTTTATTCCCTTTGATTCCTCTGCCACTACCCGGTGTGGGAGGCCTGTAGTTTGTATTCCCTTTGACTCCTCCGGCGCTGCCTGGTGCGGGTGGCCTGCAGTTTGTATTGCCTTTGATTCCTCCGGCACTGCCTGGTGCGAGTGGCCTGCAGTTTGTA
>JAODKN010000016.1:16382888-16396990 GCA_026774425.1 Petrocephalus zakoni | reverse complement strand
CCCCGCCCCCGGCGCTGGATTAGCCGCATTAGTCGCAGCTCATACTGCATCGCAACACACATTTCTCCCTCTAATTAATTAATTAACCCCGGCTTAGACAATCAATTAGCCGGACACGTGGAATGGACGATTTAAGGGTCTGTCAGATACCCTGCAGAGTCGATCACGGGCCGATCGCAGGATCCCACGTGGCCCCGGGCACCCGGCTTGGCGTGTAGTTGAACATATAAACATGTCTCCGGCCTTTAAAATGGGACTGTGATATAGAGATATTTGGAAATTCAACATGGGTCACGCTGCCCTCCCGTGCATCAGCGCCCCTTGGTAAGATCCGGCCTACCTATTACAATCTCCTTAAAGTATTATTACTCTGTTAAAAGGTGGACACTCTCCATAAACTCTGTTATTGAAGCAATTACCGTGGTGGGGTTCTGATTCCTGTGTACCATCTCCGGGGCCCGGATTTGCATGCCTTTCTCAAGTTCAAAGGAAAGTTATTCTAATCCTGCTGATACCGCAACCGCCTGCCGCCCGGGAAACGGTGGCACTCTTTTAAATTTTTTTTTTTCCCTCTCTAACATATAAGGGCTTCGCTGGTATAGGAAAAAAGATAAAATGTAAGGAAATGAACTGTAAAATTTTGTGGAACGTGCTGTTAATTTGCATTTAAACAGAAATCTGACTTTTATTGCAAATAAATAAGTTATAAAAATGAATGTCATATCATATCCACAATGTAATAATCATAAATTTAAAGTATACATATACATTTTTTTATGAAAAATATATATAATTTATAATTTCATTGGCTATCACAGCTAATGTGTTAGCCAATTCAGGACACTAAATGTGCACACTGCTTCTCACACCAGACATTTTCTCTGGTACATAGTTTTACTGGACCAAAGACAGTTTGTCTATCACAGGGGCCTAAACTCAGTTAACTCCTTTCAAAACTCACTCACAATCTCAGTGAACTCGAGTCCGGAAGCTGCACTGACGAGGGCACACACAGCGGAGGACCGGTCCCGTGAGCGGGTGCAGTGAGGTGACCCGGCCCTGTCAGACACATAGCTCCGCTGCGGGAGGGAGCTGGAGTCCGGCCCTAAGCCGTAGGCAGTCCGTCTTCGAGTCACCCCCCCGCCCCAAACCCCGGCTGATTCGCTGTGTTTAAATTGGTTCCACGGCACATTGATATTTGGGATTCGCGTTTGTACTCTGAGCAAGGATTATGCGTTTAGAGAGAGCAGATATTTCCCATGTATAAAGGTGGCCTTGTCCCGTTGGAACCCTTATCAGGACAAGAGGGACTCCTAACTCATTCACACGGCTAAAATCCCACTTAATTGAATTTCTTTTTAGAGGTACAAGCTTAGTGGCTTCTTTGGCATTCAATTTAACTCTGCCTTTCCGGGTGTTTAAATTTCTCTGGCCATAAAGGGCCTCTCCACAAAGGAACTTGCAAATGCTATATTTATCAAGCTCTCATCCCTGTGATGGCGTCCGCCTCTCTCCCCCCCGCGACGTGTCAGTTATTATATCATTTCAATGAATGCTCGCCGGAAATGGGGTTATCTTCGGAAAATATATATATTGCTTTCAGGTTCTGATTTACTGCGGGTAAAAAGCTTGCCGGTTGGGGTCCATTCACAGGACGGGCGCTCCCGGAGCCCGCCCACGCGTCATCGTTGAGCCCAATACACGATGATATCTTGGAGTGCTGATATATATAATGTGTTTCAGACAGTCCCCCCCCCATTTTAAATGAGGAGCCCTCTCCAATGTGTGGCTTTTACATACGTACAGCGGGTCACAACAAGGCTGAAACGCTGTTTGAACAGGTCGCTTATTCACGCTTGAAAACCTTTTCATAACGACCTCCCCGTCCGGAGGGCTGAGGGTGGAGATCGTTTCTCCACAGATAAAGAACCTGCAAGAAAGAATAAGAGAAATGCCGAAAAATGCATTGGGATTGGTGCTAGAATTGGGCTGGGGGGCAGCTCACTCAGATTCCACGATTTAGCTACGCATTAATGCCATTCGGTATTTTTAACCTGTTTTTTCTCTCTATTGAAACTGCTATTAATTGGGATCTTCCAGTCGCGGATGCCTGCCTGTTGGCAGAGGGGTCACTCCGAACCGCGTTGCGCGGCTGTAGCTTTGCTCCGGATTCCTTGTTAGCTGATGTGTTCCACAGATAAAATAAATGCCCAGAAAAAACAAACAATGAATGTGTTTCAGGGCTAGCTGATAAACACACTCTCCATAACCTTAATTCAAAAATGTAATGACGCTTTAAAAACCACTCGAAATGGGAATGACCTAGAGAAAAGCAACCTCGTGTTTATTATAAGCGACACGTTTGATTTTTATTTGCGTGTGAATCTGTATGCGCTTCCGCAATAACGCTTCTTAAGAAATGTACCAGGCCCCCCTGGTTTTAAACACACAACTCTTTAAGAGTTTAACTCTTCGGTTTACTATCGCCAGGGTTGTTGTTTTAACCCTCGGCTCCCAAAGTAATTGTCTCGCCGAATGGCTTCCACTTTAATGAAACCCTTGGCTGCCTGAGCGGTGAATGTGATTTAAGTACAGTGTAGAGAGCCATGATTCACGAACGGGGTCCCTGCCGCCGCTGACCGTTATCTGCAGCCTCTTCATGCACAGTTGCCCAAATGACAGTTTAATGGCGCACTGTAAAGGCTAGTTATTTTGTATCTCTATCCACTAGGAAATGGCTAATGATGATGGGGGGGCAGGGTAGCTGGGGAGTGTGAGCGGGCAGGGTGGGGCATGTACACCCACTCGAAAGCTTGGCCAGCATCTCCAGGGACTCACGCACGCGGTCCGCAATGGTAACGCAATTAAAACCCTCGACCATGGCTGCAGCTGTATAAACCAGGGCAGAGGACGATATACGCGATCAGGCCCGAACATTACAGTAGCAGGACAGAACATGAGGATTAAAAGGATTATTTAAATTGTACTTGAAGCTCCTTGTTCCCTGAATTGTTTTAAGTACTCTTTAATGCATTTGTTAAAATTTTCATACGTTACTAATAATGGTGTGCTGTGTACATTTTATATGTGTGTTTCTGTGTGGATGCATGTTGAAGTTCAGATGAAGTTCACTGGGGATTTGCTATACAAAGAATGGTGGCTATTTTAATCCAACAATTGTGGGTTTTCTTTCATTTCTTGCCAGATCAGCAAGAAAGAGGCTGTGTTCGAATTTGGGCGCTGCATCCTACTAAGGGCGCATTTGTAGACCGATTACGTCACAGCGCCACGACAAGGCTGTCCGAATTCGACGGCTCCTCCAAATGCAGTCCACAAACGCGTCCTACTTTTCCCCATTTTTTAAGGATGGGTCGGGTGTATCCTTCGCAGCCCAGCATATCCCAAGATGCATTGCGGGGCAAAGTCGCGATGAATCTTGGGATTCTTTAAAGAAAGGCAGTAGCGGCAGAATACAGTTTTAAATGTAGCGGTACAAATGTTAAAAACTTAAAGTGTGTGTACCGTACAGATTTTGATAATTGTGTAGAAATATTTTTTGAAGAAATCGCCCAGTACACTAATAAACCCACTTTAATAAAAGAAATATATAATAAAAAAGACAAAAAATATCATAATAAATAGCAAAATAAATATTTAATATTATTCAATATTACTATAAAATATATTGAAATAAAAAATAATAATAAAAAAATAAACTCTCCGCGTGACACTGGGCTTGTCTACTGAGACTGCTGTAGCAACTTTTAGCCAATCACATTGCCTCTCGCTCAGGATACGATGCGATTGGCTGCCGCTCGTGCTGGATCTGAAGGCTAGACCGTCCGATCTCACAGCAGCTCTCTTCCGGCCTTCGTGCTCGCGGTAGCATTCGAGGGATGCGGTGTACGGAGGCCGAAACCGAGCACAGCCAGAGTGTTTGATTGCTTTCCACTTCCGATCTTCATTGCAGGACCTGCACAACTGTGGGAATCAGCGCGGAGATACTGGGCTGGGACTGAAACGCAGGCTCGGCTCCAGCTCTCGGTAACAGGGTGGGCCAGGAAGATTTTCGGGGGGGGGGCAATTACACCCTGGCCCCCCCATGAAGCCGGACCCACTGAAACCACAACACTTTTGAAGAATTTGAGTGCTTTATGATGACTCAAGGCATTTGAGTGCTTTATGATGGTGTATGCCAGACACAAGAAAACACAAATGTAAAGATATCTGGCTTTTTTGAAACACATTGGAAATAGTAAAAAACTTTCCCACCCTTCTAGATAATATGGCCCCCTCGGAATGGAAAATACAGTTTGTACCTGAACCCATTGTTTTTAGGTCCAAGTGGGGTGAGTGAACCACTGGTCTGTGTAAAGAAAGTTTACTGCTGGACACAGACGCACTTCTAAGGTGTGCCTAATGTCATTTTTAGTGCTTTTGTCCTCCTGTGCAGTCCGACTGATTAATATAGTCCTTACTTCTTACAATTGGTGATGCCATAGATAGTTTGATAAATGGTAAATGGTAGGCCTCAAGGACGAATTCAAAACAACCTTTGAAATTGAAAGCGCTAATTAAACGGAAGGAGCTAATTACCTTATATTGAAGGGCTTTTGTCTAAAAGAACATTTAAAGGGTAAATGAATTCATTTTTATGTATGACATCATAGCATATGGCTAAATCTTTGCTCAGAATGGGAGATTGTCTTGTGTCAGTCACTGATAGGTTTAACCAACTTGAGGCTGGGTGTCCAGTTGAAGAACAGCACCCATGCTAGTGTACGCAGACTCTAGGAAGACCTTAATGTTTGGTAAACCCCCCCCCCTCCCCCCAGTGATGGACAGTAGTGGTTGCAACTGTCAGTGCCCACACCAAGCCAAAGGTATATATCCAGGGGCACTAAGCATAGGGCCAGCTCTATGCATAGTACTATGGTACAAAGAATTTACTATTGAGGAGAAGAATCACCTGAATATTACAGTCTTGCATGACTTTCAAGACCATTACAGGGGTGAACGGCTGGCTCATTTTGAAAAATTGACTCATTGTAGTGGGTAAACTCCACATAAGGTTGGTAGTTGTTACTGGGAAGCTATATAGACATCATTTATCTGTTATGGTCTGTCGTACTTAAGGTGCTACATGTAAACATTAAATCAGCATATTAACAATGTTACAAACCCTACAGTTTCTTCTATTTAGGGGGTTAATATTTTGCATGTTTTAGTCACAGGTAGCTGCCTTATGTGATTCCATGAAGCAAATGAATATCAATGCAAAATAATAAATATATATAAATTCAAGAATTAGTGAACTGGCTCCTGAGCTTTTGTAGGTTTTGGTGCAAGTAGGTTTTCACATAAAAAAGCCCGGAGCCACACCTAAATGATCTGATCAACCCATCTAGTGCATGCTGGGAAATGCCCTGTTTTTTTTTAAGTCTTTAGTTTGTTTACCTGTCCCTATTAGTGTATTGTTTTTCCTCCAAGTAAACATAGATCATAGAGGTGAGGTCTGGAAGGTGCAGACAAGGGATGTCTTAGTGATGGCCAACCACACTGAACTTAATGTGTTTTTCCGACAAAATCTCTCTGGACCGGATTGGAGTGGCGACAAAGCGGTCATTACCAGAGACGGTCGAAAGCCCTGCTTGGCAGCTTCATCCGAGCTCACTTCCTACTGTAAGCTGTCCCTCCTGTTCAGAGCACTGGAGCTGCTCCCTGGAATAGCTGGCCAACGTCGCGCCTGCAATGAAAAGAGCGGCTGGACTATGGCACTGCGGCCGTTTCATCAGAGAATAATGGGATTCCTCACCTCGGGAGAGTGAAACCCAAAGTCTATGAATTATTACAATCCCACTCAATCTCAGTGGGCTGGCAGTGAGCTCTGGACTGTGAAGGCTTTTGTCTGGTGTTTAAGTTACCATGGAAGATGAAATAGTCACAGTGCCACCGGAGCTGGGCCCAAACCCCGTTATCGCCGGCCTTGTATCTTCTATCTTCAAATAATGTTTTGTCTTTTTATTTGCTATCACAGGTGTATAAATGGAAAAAAGGGAATCTCATTTCTCTCTTTTTTTCCCCCTCTGGTTTTTTGGGAGAGATAAAAGCAGCACCATCAGTTGGTGGTACTGAGCCACAGCAGGGCAGGGAATCTAGGCAATTGTTCCTTACTTTGCTAAACCCTCCAACAAAAACTCCCCTCTGACGGCTGATGGCTTTTCTCTTATTGTTTGTTTGCTCCTTTCTTTTTGTTCAAGGAGTGCTTCGAGTTGTGGATAATTCGTCGTCGCTGAACAGCACTAATCTCATCATATTTTTGTTCGCAGTTTAGTTTCTAATACGTTTCGCCGCGGCTCGGTTACGCGGTTCCCTGACGGGTGCACCTGCGTATCAACAGTGCGCTGGCAAAAACACGCTCTGCACTCACAGATAATGTCTCGAGGTGCCACCGTGTACCTCTACAAAAATATGGGGCCCAAGGATGAGCTCTGAGGCACACCATTACTTGACTGATTGATAGATCAAATGTCAATTTCAATTTTTTGTACAACAAACTGATATAGGTGAAATCACTTAAAATGGAAGGAGGGGACTTCATTTGAAGAGGACTGTCCTTTATGTCTGTTTACAAGGGCCTGGTGTATCACAGGTGATAGTAAACACAAAGGGACAGCAGTGGCAAGAATTACTTTCTGAACATGGTAGAGGGAAAAGTGTATCTAAGTGTATCTAAAGTCCTTGGCCAGCCTCTTTTTACATTTCATGTGAGATGTTTACAAAATTCATATGAAAGATATTGTGTCCAGTTACATTTTAGATTAAGTATTCTATAGTGTTGCTTTAAATAGGTTAGAAATAAATATACATATTTGTTATGCTGTTCAACAATCATCAAGAAATACAGGACTGAAGAAAAAAAGACTTCAGTAAATTCTTTTAGGAAATCTCATTCTATTACCATTCAGGGCCATTAGCATTTCCAATAGCAATAGCAGGAGAAGTTCTCAACCTCCTCAGACCAACCACTCACACAGAACAGCTGTTAGTCAAGTACAGATTCATGTCCCACCATGTATCTCTTCATATCAAGTAAGTGCTGAATTGCATTCTGGGAAAATTGCATTGTGAGTACATTCTGGCGGCCATCACATGATCCGGCGATATCTACTGATTGAACGCACTATAAGAAATGCATTAAATTGTCAAAGCATGATATTGTTCTTAAGTAATGGGGTATACAACTGCGGACATGGCGCGGTAAAGCAGCCCAGAGCTGTTGGCCCCGTCCTATCCTTCACCTACTTCACATATCGGTAAATCTGAGACTGTCATTTTAACAGGACTGCAGAGAGGCACTTCGTCAGGGTGCTGTCCTTCCTGACGGCACTCATTAATTCCCATGGTATTACTAAATCGATCCTTCGCAAATGTGCCGATCTCACACGCAAGAGCCTCTGTTTACCAGCAGGAGACGCACATGTTTAAAATATGACGATGATATGGGGAGAACATGCAAAGGCCAACACAGATTTCTGAAATATAGCATGTTTTTATTTTGGCTGGCAGAAAGTACTGTTTAACTGGATCTGCATAGTTGAGTTCTGTAAGGGGTTTTTGAAAACCCATCAGATATTGCTGATACCATCTGTCAATAACAGTCAATGTGCAGGACCAAGCCTTTGTATTGAGTGGTGAATCCTTAAAGCACACAGCAGCCTCAGAGATGATATTGAAATCAGGTGTCCTGTCACAGGTCACCAGCCGTCTTGCTCAGGTGAAGTTCCCATTGTCCTTACTTCTTACAATTGGTGATGTCAGGCTCCGCTCCGCCGCGGTCTCGCGTTACACCTACTTGTGTACCCACAGTACACTCTTTGGCTGTTCTAGGAGCCTTCCTCTACCTTCCTTTCTGACCCTTGACCCGTGATTTAAGATCCACCGCGGCCTACCTGCCCGAAGCAGCCGGGGTAAACAGGGGTTGTTCCGCTTCTTTTCTTTTTGACACCTGAGGTCGCTTTGAGCCAGGCGACCGGTCCCCAGCTGGACCTCCAGCGGGACACCCTGATAAGTGTCAGCCGGCTGCTGAATGCCAGCAGTGATGGATTTCGCTGCCTTTCTGAAAAATAAAAATAAATATTAAACACGTTCAGCTGCTCTGGGTCTAACTGGCGGTCTGAGCGGAATCTCGGCTCCTCTGGGACTACGTTCCTCATGATGCAAGGACTTTTAAACCCAGAGCATTCACAAATGCAGTTTTAACTTCAGACAAATACATTTAGAACCAGTTTAATAGCAAATAAACTCTCGAGTTCCGCATGGATGTTAAAACAGTCCTCTTAGCAGTTTATTAATATCATTCATGGTTTTATTCACAGCATCCAGAAGCTGCCATCGATATTGCAGTATTTTAGCAAGAGATGAGAAGTAAGGTAGTAATGTATAAGTGTATATTTTGTAAGAGCTGGGAGGGACATATATTGAATTTGAAATGGTTTACTTTCTCCCTGCAAGAGAATATTCACATAACATTAAGCAAGTATAGATTTATCCTGAGGGTACCATTCAGGACCTGGTAAAGTGCGGTAACAGCAGCACGAGTAATTTCATAAAGGGGAATAAAGGTTAAACATTGATTAACTGATTTACTGTTCTAAATAGGATGGTCAACAATCAGATAGCATTTAACAATAAAAATCTGCCCAAAGTCAGGCCTGTGAAATTAAGATTGAATTTGTCAGTTTATTGTGGTTTGGTCAAACATTATGTTAAATATTACCGTTTTTAAAGACACTTCATATTGGTTACCTGCACAAGTGTCTTAAAATTCGATTACCATCACAGACTCATAGTTCAGTTACAGCATATAGGCCAACCACTCACTATTGTGTCTTTACTGTTGTGTGGATAGAATTATATCATAAAAATGTTTCACTGCTTAATATTTATGGTCTTCTAGAAGTTCAAACAACAGATCAAATCCAAATATCCTGTATACATGTCATCAACATAAACCTAATTTCAGGTACGCCATTTGTAAATCGCAGGCCTGTTTGAAGAATGTTAATCGTAATTTTTGAAGGTGCAGAGACATCTTTAGCATGGAGTTTATATAAAGGGGGAACACTTTTGCAATAAAATACACATACATTTATAAAAAAAATATATATTAAAATTAGTAGTTACAGGGAAAAATGAAAGAATGAGGAGATTTGAACATCTTGGAGAGCTAAGAAGGTGCCCTGGCCAGTTGTGAATGCGGCGATTAGGGGGCACCTCACATTTTTTTGACCTGGGGGCAGCTTTCAGGTAGCGTAAATACGCGCTCCCCCTCGTCATTGATGTGTGAGCCTCTTAACGTGTCCTGGGAGGCGTTTCATGCACGTCGCCATCCCATCATGCTGTCGTCAAGCTGCGTTAGCCGGTGCCTTCGCCCGACGCTCCACTCGGCCGATTTGAGATGCAGGCGTTCGGTCGATAAGCAATTAGTATTTTATGACGAAATGTAAGCCGCGTCGGACAGCTGGCTCGGCAGGTGCGCGGGAACCGGGGAAGAAACGATGATTTTTATGGCACAACTCATGTCTCGCAAACAGAAGTCAATGTTTATGACCGTGGTAATTACATGCCCTCAAAGTGTCCATAAAAAAATTCATTTAACATGAGAGAGACAATTAGCCCCATGTTTACTTAACAAAACCCCACCAATGGGACAGGCAGAGTTAGTCCCATGTTAACTCACCAGTGTGATCCCTTGACCGTCACTTGGTGTAGCAATTCGAATATTTACGCAGGTAAATGACAGGTCAAGGCCACACTTTAGGTGTATTAAACCAAAACAATGCACACCACCTCTATTTGCCATTATTCCATGTTAGAACAAACATTTGGTTTCACTGGGGGCCATACTGCCAATTGCCATTGAATATTTACATTCCAATTCAGTATGACTCCAGTCATTAATTAGCCATAAAATCAGTGTCACCGACAAATGTCTTTAACGTAGTGCTTTGATTCTTGGGAGGTTAGAAATTCCAATCACCTGGTTTCCCAAACAGAGAACTGTAGGTCCAGGCTGTAGACCTGTTCAGGGTGTGTCCTACCTCCCTGTGACCCTGTATAATATAAAATGGTCTAAGCTCCAGAGGCATTTATAAATTATGATAAAAATATGTCAACACAATGTACGCCGTATTCTTACCATTATATAGCGATTGTTGCATGAAACGAGGCTATTCAATTATTTCTGTATATGGTCTCTGCCGGATATTTGGCTGTTCGTTTTGGTCATGTGAACGCTGCCGCCCTCGGCGCCGTCATGCGATACGTTGTGTAAAGGGAAGCCCGCCTCCCACGTGCACTCGTAAATGCTCACACACAGGGGAGCACACGGCTTCTCATTTGGGCCCAGGCTAATTTAATGGAGAAAAAGCCGGAAGGCCCGGGATCAGCCGCAAAGCTGACTCGCTCGGCAGGTCCCTGTCGCACCCCCCATCCCCCCCTGCCTCCCCCCCCGCGTTGCCCACCGTGGGTCCTGCTCACGGCCGCCGGCTTCCCGCCTTATTTCCCTGCCTCTACCTCCCCGCGACTTAATCGCACAGTGACAAGGAAGAAATAATTCACAAGTGGAGCTAATCAAAGGTGAAAAGAGGGAATCAGTAAGTGTCGTATCCTTTTGCCGCTTTCATCAATCCGGCTAACTGAATCTGAACTAAAGCTGGGCAAATTTTCTGGGGAAGGAAATTAATATGTAACACATCTGAGGTCTGGCAAGAGCCGGCGGAATTGGAAAAGTCTGCATTATATCACAGGGAGATTATTGTGGAGACAATTGGGGCCGTCTGTGTAATGCGGGAACAGTGAGGTGTGTCTATTTTATGATGGCACTGTGACCTAGTGGGTCCTCAGCAGAGGAAATCTTCCTGTCCTTTCCAATTCAATCTCCTGGCCTATCTGCGGCCTGCCCGCTTCTGTTCACCCCACACATGACAGTATCAATTCAATTACCCCGGAAAGTGGATACATATTCAGGGCATAACAGGGCCCGCGTACGCCGGGGCAGTCGGAGGGGAGCAGGCCCGCAAGACAAAGAAATACACATTTACCCTATAATAACTTTCATTTGGACTCGGTTTGGAAACAATTCGGAGGCGCGTTTGTCCCTGTCAGATCACATTATCCGCAAATGAAGTTTACAAAATATCAATTCAATTTCAATAACGGGGACCTGTGACCATACACACAGGGGCTGGGGGGGGGAGGAATTGACCATATCATAACATCTGAGGGGCCCCTGGTGGCTTCCAAATATTTTCCAGCCAGAGGTAATCAAAACCAGAGCGGTTCATGCTAATCCGTTCAATTCCACCCCTTTGCCAGCTTCTTTGCCCCCATAAACATATTCTCTGCAGTCTCACGCCGATCTGCCGCCCCGCGGCCTGTGCTCTGTGGTCGGGGGCGTTTCCTGGAAACCTGCTGTCTGCTGGGGGGAAACTCACTCCGTGATCAAGGAACTAGGAAGGCTTCTGATGTCCAGTCAAGTACTAATAGTAATATTAAAAAGAAATTAAGAATAGGTTATTTTCTTTTAAAACAAAATGAAACCCACTGTCACACAGTTGTATTTTTTTTATTTTACTGCGATATACTCCTTTAGACCCAGTGAACCTTATTTTTTTATCTATTGGGGGTCCCTTCTTTTTGAAGGCCATGGTTTTATTTAATTTTTTTTTTTATTCCCAGAGGGGGGCCTGATTTCATTTTCTGTATTTTTCTGTTTGCGTTAACAGTGTCGGCTCTATGACGAGATCGGATTCGAAACAGCACACCACTTGTGAGCTTAATGCATTATTCTGTGATCGATGCCTCGCTAATCATTATTACCGTCAAAAATAATCATGCAAACTTGTTTTTGTTTATCCTTTTATGTCTGCGGCGGGACCTTAATAGAGATTACTGTACCCCGATTTGCAATCAGATGTCCAATAAAATGCTTTCATGCGTCTCTGTGGGAAACAGTGTGGGCGTCTGCCCCACACTAGTGTGAAAATGGAGTTTACCCTAATTATCATGGTGGCAGAAGCTCTCAGAAGTGGCAAAAATGCCTGTGGAAAATGCCTTTAAATGGTGTTTAACCAATCAATTTCAAAATGCTTACCTTGTAAAACACAGCAATTGTTCCAGTCAGTCCTTGTTAGACCCCATAGAGTGTTCAACTATTAAATCCTTAACAAGGAGAATCGGAGTGTGTTTACAGAATCACAGTGTGGAAATATGTAATTGGAAAAGTAACAGCCAACGACTCCCTGCTAGGATATTTTAGCCCTGACATGGATGTAGCTATTGTTTTTTATTGATTTGATCCCCCCAGATCTTTCTTCGTTATCCGTCGAA
Source organism: Petrocephalus zakoni (assembly GCA_026774425.1). Classification (NCBI taxonomy): domain Eukaryota; kingdom Metazoa; phylum Chordata; class Actinopteri; order Osteoglossiformes; family Mormyridae; genus Petrocephalus; species Petrocephalus zakoni. Next base: position 16,384,597 of record JAODKN010000016.1, on the reverse strand, counting down.
GCTTCTTGCTCTCTTCGTAAACATTCCTACTTACAGCCGCCACTGTAAAATGGATTTTATTTATTTTTAAGGATGACTTCCTAACCCGTTATAACAGGGACTCATTACAGAGAAGCCAATTTTGTACTGTAATATAAGAAAACAATAGTGATAGCAAACTTAAAGAAAAAAAAACATGGAATCCCTTACATGGTTTTCTCAGGTTTATGGTTTTAATTTGATATTTTTCTAATTTATTTGAACGGTTCTTCCACACATACTACCTAAAGTTATTTTAATCAATACATAAACAAATACGCACACATATGCATATAGTTTTCCCCCGATTTCCACATCTACAAAGCTCTGATCCTATTCTAATGAGAGCTTTCATTAGAACAACACACTAGAAAGCAGCCAGCCAATCACAGGCTGAGTTAGCACCCTGCAACTAACCCAACACTTAGTTATTCAATCTTTTTAGCTGCTGTAATAAACTTACTTACTTATACTTACTTATGAATGAACACACTTACACAGCGATTTATACTATGTAAGTACTAATGATTGCCGCAGTCACTATTCACTGGTTGATTACAGTAGCATATTTTGGACCTTAATTTCCCTTTTGGTGATGAAGACAGAGACCAAAGTTAAATGTTACACATTACCAGAGATATACATTTTGGGTAATATGTTCTATGAATCTAAGACTAATAAAGCCTAATAACTGTTCTTATTAATTATTGTAACTAAAAGAATTTGTGCTGCATTGTGACAGTGTTTATAGCGCATTATAGATGAGACCTTCATAGAACATTCATAATGCACATGACTATGATGTGTTATGTGTTTTGATAAATAGTTATAGCCTGGTTTGTAATACTTTATGAATGCATTATGCATGAAGGTATGTGTAATGCAGTATAATAACTGCTTTACCTGTTACCATTTTTTTTTACAAATTGCAAATACCTGCTCATCAAATATAACAATAAAATACAAAGTACTGGTGTGAGAAAATGTATTTAATTAAAAAACAAGTAATTTGTAATTTAAAAATACAATGTAAAATATTAACGGAACTTGATGAATACTTTTACCATTATAGCCCTAATAATGTGTAGCATTTACAAATATACAGCTTCCCCTAACTTTAAACAGAATAATGAATTTTATGATTTAGATGTGTTTAAGCATTAATTGTGAAATGAAAAATTACTTTTGTAACATTGGTATTAGTGTGAGCTTAACAGGCAGCATCTGTAGCAGCGGGTTGGGGTTGGAGAGGATCCGGGAGATGGAATCAGGATACAAATGTTCATGATCTCATATCCCCAGGATCTACCTGTTTCTCAGGCTCGGTGGCAATAAAATATCCTGTTATACTTTACTTAAGGGTGCTCATCATAAGGGTACATGAAACCAACATAAGCCTTCATGACAACTGGCATAACTTGTCAAAAACATTTATAAAGGTTCGTTCCAGCTTTTGCAGCTGTCATAAGTGCTGCTGTTGGGAGCTCCTGTGTCAAGTTGACATATCACCTATGTAAGAGCTCCCTGTGTCTGTGGTGGATTTCTATCTTGTCTCTGGTTCTGTGTGCAGAGCTTACATGTTCTCCCTGAGTCTGTGGTGGTTTATATCTCAATTCTGGTTCTGTGTGCAGAGCTTACATGTTCTCCCTGAGTCTGTGGTGGTTTATATCTCATTTCTGGTTCTGTGTGCA
>JAODKN010000016.1:16352726-16365496 GCA_026774425.1 Petrocephalus zakoni | reverse complement strand
AAATAAAGACCTACCTCTTTCAAAAGTACTTGGATTAGCACTTTCAGCATTAAAAAACCCAGTATTTCCAAAAAGAGTCTTAGACAGATAGTATTCTTAGCCTGGGTTTTATTGAACCAGTATCAGAAAGTATTTACTAATGGAGTCTTTGAGCACTTATGTAAGTTGCTCTGGCTAAGTGCATCTGCCAAATGCTGCAAATGTAAATGTAAATAAAATACAACATAGTGTAAATAGCAAGTACAAAGCAATGTAGTGCAAGCAGACAGTAAGTAAAACACAATGTAGTGCAAACTTTAAGTAAAACACATTGAATACAATACAACAATGCAAATAGTAAGTAAAACACAGCCTATACAAATAACTACAACACAATCAAGTGCAAGTAAACTTTAAGTACAGCAACAAGTAAGTACAACAATGTAGTGTAAACTGTAAGCAAAACAATGCGTTGCAAAGATAAGTATTCTACAATGTTGTACTAAGAACAACACGCAACACAACATGACACAAACAGTAATTATAAAATGATGTTCTATTAAGAGAATTCAACCTTAAATGACATAATAAATAAATAAATAAACCTTGTGTTAACATATCATTCGTATAAATCTGAATAAGAGCTCAGATTTGCTAAGAGTTGACTAAGCAGGCACAAATTGTAATTGCCTTGCTGATGTTGGTGTTGCACATGTTGATTGCAGCAGTGTCCCGATTGATCACACTGTGTTTGATCTTGATATTAACCAGCTGAGCTTTGTCTGCATCTAATTTTCTGCAGAAGAGCCAAGTCTCATTTCTAGGCGCTTAATTACTAAAAGCACTAATGTAACAAAGATTAAATGGTTGATATCGAGATTAAATGTGACGCAATCAATCAGGACACTGATTATGACACGGGCAGTGTAATCAATGGGCAGCACTGATCAGCATTTCAAACCATATGAATTAGCAGCTCTACCTCTTAACACAGAAACCAAGACACACGTTGTTTGAATTAAACAATGAAAAACATCGCGATCATAGTCATTACTTCATCGTTAGCCAATGAAAATCATTAGCCTTACTGTAATCAAATGTGTGACCAAGAATTTATAATACAACTACTCCTACACTACACTACTACTACTACTACTACTACTACTACTAATACTACTGCAATTACTTCTTATAATAATAATAATAATAATAATAATATTAATAATAACAATAATAATAATCGTTGTTATTGTTATTATTATTATCATCCCTACCCTTGTACTGTAGTATAAGTTGCTGGACGATGGATGGCTTGATTCCTTGCACCTTCTCTGGTATAGGTGAATCGTTGCACCTTCTCTGGTATAGGTGAATCGTTGCGCCTTCTCTGGTATAGGTGAATCGTTGATCCTTCATGGTATAGGATAACGGTCTCTGACCTTTTTTATGGTGAGAGCTACTTTTATTGTTGCATATGGTGGGGGGGGGTCATCTGATCATTGAAAATGGATATTCGACAGATCGACCTGTTGGGTTGGTGACCCAAGATCGACTGGTTGGGGCGACCAACACTATAGAAGAATGCTCCTTGCTCCATCTACAAGCACTGGAGAGTGATTGTCTTCGTGTAACTCCTGTGTAGCTCAGAGTGCTTCTCTGGGGCTGCGGGCACCCTGCTGATAAACCCCATTCCTAATTAAACCCTTACATTAGTGGCACACTCAATAATCCAGATGAGTCGATGTAATCGACTCTCATAAAGATTTTCAGATCTACAGTGCTACTGCTACTTTATTGCTATTGCTGTAATGTCTAAATGCATGATTATTCTTTGTTCTATTATAGTATTGTCACTATGCTACTAATACAATTTTTTTTAAGTTGGATGTGAGAAGAGGAAGGTTGGTTTAAAAAATACTGCTAGAATAACCTATAGATTATGCACGCTTTAAAATTACAGAAGTTATTTGTAATTTTGATATACTAAAATGTACTAAAAACCTTCTCAGTGGTTCCAGTTTATACTTGACCATTAAGACTGGTAGATTTAGCCTTAACCCAGAGGCAGTGGTGTCTGCTTCTGTAAAAGGACTCTGATTCCCATGTCTCCAGCAGACCAGACGAACAGATGTCATGCTGTAGTATGGAGCTCAGTGAGGTGCTGACCCATCTCCCAGGAGCTTATTGACTGGTGTGTGGCAGAGCAGGCCCCCAGAACCAGCCATGGGCTGTCCATCAAGCATGTCAGGGACAAGCAGCCAGTCTAACACCCCCCCCCCCAGCCCCCCCGGCCTCCAAAGCACGCAAGAATTTTCAATTGCCATCCCGCTGATTATAAAGGGATTTGTTTCACATGTATGTGCCAGGGCTATATTTATACTGCAAACGATTTCTCCTTGTGGTTGTTAAGACATGTCAAATACAAAACCTGATTTTACCCAGTGGTGGGCAGGGTTCCACTAATTACCGCTAATTAGCAAAGCAAATTTTTTATTTGTTAGCAGATTAGCGATTTCTCTAACTTTGAAAACCACTAACGAACCAATTAATTAAAATTTCATTCCATTAACTGTAAATCCAATAATATTTTTTTGCAAGTAAAAAACTAAAAGTTTTATGTCAAAAACGTCTGTAAACCCTAAAATCATACATATTTTTTTCCGGGTTCCAGTAAAGAGCTGATGCCCTGCTTCCTGGTTCTGGGTAAATGGGGCCATGTTTGTAGTCTCCAAGTGGCTTCACTAAGTAGTGAGAGGCTGTGGGCGCCACTCTCAGGTCCCTTCTGGCTCATGCATGCACAGAATAATTTGCCACTCTGAAGCCTCGCCACCCTTAGGACCCCGAATTTCCCAAACAGAATAAATTAAAAGAATAAATCAGTCCTCACATTTTATGTGTAATTTGGAATGTTCTCAAAACATTACACCATTGAGAATGTTATGGCTAAATTAACATCCAGAATGCTTCAGATTTTAAAAGTGACCAATAAATATCTAAGTTGGACTTTGCCAAGTAATCGAAGATAACTGTTAATGTCAATAAAAATGCTATTTGCATTTTTGTTGTGTGAATTAGTACACATAAACCATAACATTTTGAACAGCAAAAACAATATTAAAATTAAGAAATTAAGCATGTAGATTTATAATAGATTGCCAGTAATGAAACATAGATTGTGCACAAATATATGCTTATATATATTTGTCTGCGAGGAGCTGGACCTGAGAGCGGCTGGGCCTGGGAGCGGAGGGGTCTGAGACGGGCGGGGTCTGGGAGCGGCTGGGCCTGGGAGCGGCTGGGCCTGGGAGTGGCGGGGTCTGAGAGGGGCGGGGTCTGAGAGCGGCTGGGCCTGGGAGCAGCAGGGCCTGAGAGCGGCTGGGCCTGGGAGGTGCGGGGTCTGAGAGTGGCTGGGCCTGGGAGTGGGGGTCTTGAGAGCAGCGGGGTCTGAGAGTGGTGAGGCCTGAGAGCGGCTGGGCCTAGGTGCAGCGGGCCTCGGAGTACATTACACTTGTTTTGCTAACATGCATATTTAGTATCAGTATTAGGTTATTTGCCTATCAGGTCTCATTTTTCATGCTTACCACTGCAGTTCAGGTCCAGGAAATAGTCAGTTTTCCTAGTTAACACAAAGAAAATTGCCAGTGACATTTGACATATTTCCAAATTAATGACTAGTGTAATAGACTTATAATTATGTGGCAGGACTAACTCTAAAGCAAGTGGCTTTACGGTAGCAAAGCTGCTCCTTACAAGTTAACGCCATTAAACTTTGAAACCACCTGTAAACACGGTAAGTGATTAACTTAAGTGCACACCCACCAGTAGCTAAATCACATGCAAGTTGTCTCGGCGTAACCGTAATGCCTGAGCCATGACACAGAATCCACAACCCACACACATCATAGTTTTGCCAGTAATTAATCAGCAACAAGCACTTATATCAATATTTAGCCTGACTGTTCCAGCTTGTCAGCTTCAGTCTTATACATTAGTTTACTGAACAAGTGTCCTATTAGGGCTTAATTGTTCGCTGAAAACCTCTTCAGCAAATGGTGATTGACTTCTCAAATGTAAATATCAGAAATTATAATCCCAGGCTTTATTATCTGATAATTAGGACAAAATAACATCTTAACACAACAAGAGCCAGTGCGCAGAGCTTGTTTGATCTACTTTGAATTCCATTAGAGATTCTCTACACCGCCATGTAATGAACCATAAAATTTAATTTGGAAATGATATTACCAAAAATGATAGAGCGATACGAGCCACAAAAGGACGTGTGCCGGGCCCTAATTCTTTCATTTGGCACAATGTACTCCTATTGATTGCGCAGAATTACTTAATATTGCAGAGGAGATCACATCCTGGCCTTTCCTCTCTTCTACAGAGCAAACAAGCCAAAGCACTCATAGCGGTGAATTGACCAGCATGACTCTATGTAATTACAGAGATTTCCTTATCTTAGCCTATTTGCTGAAGTCATCCTGCAAAGAAATACGGGGCTCTAATTCAACTGCGGTTCATATCTCATTTACATTGGAGGTAATCCCTGACCTATCTCAGCGTTTAGGTAATGACATTGGGATTCAATTGCACGGCTTGCATTTCTGCTCCGTCCGGCTTCAGAAAAGGTCCTCATGCGAGGGCTACCACGAACCCCCGGCTTGAGCTATGGCTGTAATTTAACAGGTGCATGCTGGGAACCTAAGAAAAAAACCTTTGTACCAGAGTGCTGGGGAAGAAGTTGCGAATCGTAATCGGTGCTTCCTGGTTTGCGTCCGCGGCTGAAATGATTATTTAACAGCCAAAGGCCTGATATATATATATATATATATATACATATATATATATATTTATATATGTATATGTGTATATATATATATATATATCACTTGCACTTCCGATATTTTAAGTCATAAACTCTGACACATAAGATTTAAAAACTTTAAAAACACAAGGCATATGTCTGTTTCACAAAGACTCACATACGACTCACACAAGTCATACGTAAAACCTTCACACATAAATCTTTCTGAATAGATGTCTCCCGATGCCATACACTGCTTGTTCATTCATTGGCTGAATAACCTGCGGACAGCGTCTCTTCACACATTCAGTTGCATTATTGCTTTTAAGCTACACTCCATATTGAACCATATTGCTCCATATTGAACCTTTCAGAAATATTCCATAGATAGTCGTTGAAATTCAAATATATCCTCACATGCGTGAACCTTTTTGAAGGTTCTATTTCGTAGGGTTAGAACCCCTATGGTTCTATATAGCACCCACAAGAACCCTTTTTTTCTAAGAGTGTACTATAACACAGTTATAACATTTTCTCCAAGTTTAGATCTGGAACATTCCAGAAGAAAACTTCTAGAATCAGCTGGCTAACTGAAGCATTTCTTCGTCCGGTTCTTGCCTTCCCTTTGCTTCATGCATTTCTAGATCAGCCGCACTGAGCACTAACATCCCCATAGCATGATGCAGCCAGACCCAGCTCTGACTCTAGATGCCCTGTGTTGGGTACTGGAATCTGTGGCTCTTGTTGATGTTGGCATGACCTTGGCCTACACGGACACATATAGAGGAAATGACAAGTAATTTGAGCAATAAATCAAACCAGTGCGCAGGCAGGCAGGAATGGATTTTAACAGCCTCTTCCCATTATTTTATGATTGCTTACCTGGAGCTTTTATCAAAAACCACTTCATAATTTTACCAGTTTGTACCGCTGCACGTTTTTTTTGGGGCAATTCAAACTAAGGGCCCCATCCAGAGTAGAATAGTGAAGCCCTTGTCAAGGTATGACCCATACATGTCCTTAACCACTGTTCCACATGAAGAATGAGGTTTGTTTATTCAGATTCCTTGATAATTGAATATACACAGAAGAAGGAGCTCTCATAGATCCTCTGAGCCTTGGTTCTTGCATTTTTATTTCATTCCGTTCCATTTCTCCACAGTGACCTTATCCCTGGCCAGCTTCGATGGCTTCTTGGTCTCCAGGGTTCAGTCTTTACAGGCTGACAGATCTTCCTACACTGAAATCACTCTGGCCATTGCTGAGCCTCAGTAAGACATTGTTCATATTTGGGTTGGATCACTTATGAATGTTGACTCACCTCCTCATTTTTATAATTTTTTTGAAGACAGTATCTCAGTATGTAGTTGGGTAGTCAAGTATTTCTGTTGCGTTAATGGCATACGTTTTTGTTTCATTCCATGTATTCTAAGTGCAGGAGCTGTGCTGGACCACCTCAGTCGCAGTTTGTCGTTCCTTTGGGGAAGGGGGGGGTGGCTCGCTAGATCCCTGTCTTCCACCTCACCACGTTTTCCCAGAGACACTGCTGGTGCTTAGAAACTTCCCTCGAACGATGCAAAAGCAGCAGGAAGGAAAGGTTACATCAAAATGAGTACGGTCAGCTCCAATCTCAGATTAATTTCATAGATTAATGCTTCAGGAAATGTGCAAATCTAAGGAAGCAAGGGTTAACACATTTCAGTGGAGCCAGGCAGCTTGTGCGTTGGGATGCGGAGGAGAGGACAGGCGTTTATTAACCCTGTTTCTCTCTCCTGCTACCCCCACCCCCTTTGAATATTTCCCAGATTTCACCAGCTGGACCACAGCAGTTGTGCTCAGTTAAAAACATCATTTGCTGGCCACCCTTCTTTTACATTATCGTCACAAACTTAGCAAATGTTTCGGAGAAATAGCTTAAACAGAATCGAGATTAGCGTTTGCCTTTAGCCGGCTAAAACAGAGACGTGTCAGCGTCTCTGTAACATAACGATTACGGTAACCTAGCCCAATGCTTTTTAGCGTTAACTGGTTAACGGGGCCCATCTGAACAGGGTTGGTGGGGGGGGGGCAAACAGATTGATAAAGCCTGAATCCAGAGGGGAGTCGGCTTCCTTAATGACTGCGAGAGCCACATTTGTCCCCGGAGCTGCGGGAAAGAGCTGCTAGCAGACAAAGCCTGACCCTCGGAAATGAGATAGATGCAGGCAGGGCCCCGCTATCACTGAGAAGCCGGCGACCGGCTCCCCTTATCAGGAGAGTGGCCTCGTTTGTTATTTCTGCTTGAGATATACCTGGGGCTGTCGTCACACGGCCCTCTGCAGCCTCATCCTGGCCGCTAATGAAAGTAGCACTACAGGAAGGTGACCGTCGCCACCCGCAGGAGATTACAACCCCCCCCCGAACCCGCTGTCCCCCTCCAACTACATATGTAATTTTATAATTGATTCCAGTGCCGGAGTTTTTCATAATAATTCCATCGCCGTGGAAACGTCGAGCCATTAAAGAGCGTGGCATCGTTGATTGGGATTATCATCCCTGGGGACTGGAGGCCCCGTCGCCTTTGTGTGCCTGAGTTTGGGGCAGGGGGGTGGGGGCTGATCGCCACCCCAGCCCCCGCATTAACATTTGGTGGCGCACTCTGATTATGACCTTGGCCTCTGTAATCACTGGGAGGAAATTAAGAGGAGTAATTTGAGCAGTAAATCAAAATGACTGCGTAGGTAGACGCCGGTGAATGCGGAGGGCCTCTTCGCCAAACAAAGAGATTATCGTCATTAAAATTTGTAAATATACCTTCTGGTGAATTAAAATAACCCGTGTATCTCAACTGAGCTTTTACTTTAATCGTATTTTTCTGTGTGTCTTGTGGGTTTGGCATTAGCTGCATTTGTTAGTAGTAGTGTTGCTGGCACACAAAAAATGCCCCCATTTCCTCTTTTTGTAATGCCTGTGTCACACGGGGGGAGGGGTCTCCAACCACTCCCACGTGCAGATGGATGGATGACTCTTGCCAAACTTGTGACGTAAGTGTGAGAGCCATAGACCGTCCTGGACTGATTTCGGAAGATGGTCCTATATACCAGGCTATTAATTGAATGGATAAAAAGCTGAATTAGAGACAATAATGTTGACTTGTGTATTGATGTAGATCTTTTGGTTATGGGTTGAGTGAGTGTGATAGGCTATTCCAAAACACATGACCTGGGAGGACACACCCACCAGATTCATCATGTGACTGAGCATCGAATCAGAATCACCCTGACAGGAAAGTGCTAAGAATTATATATGTCACTGTATATATAAATATACAGAGACATGTTGATGAAGGATTTATTAGGACATACTGATAAGTAAATAAGCATGTAACATGGTGTGTGGCTCTGCAGTTTAGGGCACTGTGCCTGTGATTGGAAGGTCATCAGGTCAAATCCCGTGGTCAGCAGAGTGACATTGCCGTCGGGCCCCTGAGCACGGCTCTCAGCCCCCAGTTACTCCAGGAACTGGCTAATCCTGTTTCATCAAATATATATCGCTTTAGATGAAAACATCTGCTGAAATGTCAATAAACAAAATGTCAACTTGAGATACAATATAGGTAATTTCTATGCAGGGACTGTACTTTGATTATTATGTAATGTTAAGAAAATATGCGATTAGTCGGCTTGCATCACTGAGAAGGTAATATGTTCATTTTTAGTATTTTACCATCCAACAGAAACTGACAAGGCTTCCTATAAGTGGCTAGTAGATGTGTCTGTCCCATTATAAAGTGGAAATGGGCTGAGTGGAGCTACTGAAATATTCTCCCTCTAATTAAATGATACAAATGAACATTTACAAAGCAGATCACAGGAGGAGGGAACAAAGGTTGTAGAATCCATTCTACCACCGCATTAATATCATTGTGAGGGAGCAGAGTGATTGTTCATTTCTTGGCTCTGAAAGCGGGCATTCACCCAGACGGCCCTGCTGTCAGGCTTCAGCGACCCCGCTCCGGGACCCCGCACACTCCACCCTGGGCGTGGAGCGCTTCCTGAAGGCCCGGGCCACTATCCCGCTCTGGGACCCCGCACACCCCATCCTGGGTGTAAAGCGCTTCCTGAAGGCCCGGGCCACTATCTCACTCTGGGACCCCGCACACCCCGTCCTGGGCGTGGAGCGCTTCCTGAAGGCCCGGGCCACTATCCCGCTCCGGGACCCCGCACACCCCGTCCTGGGCGTGGAGCGCTTCCTGAAGGCCGGGCCACTATCCCGCTCCGGGACCCCACACACCCCGTCCTGGGTGTGGAGCGCTTCCTGAAGGCCCGGGCCACTATCCCGCTCCGGGACCCCGCACATCCCATCCCAGGCGCGGAGCGCTTCCAGAAGGCCTGGGCCAGTATCCTGCTCTGGGACATCACACACCCAGTCCTGGGCATGGGCCTCAATGCCCCAGGCCTCAAATTCAAGTGAGAGAATCGTATTTGGAGAAGACAAGATCTACATCTTAGCAATCTGTAGAAACTCAGAATCTACTGCAAGATCTGAAACAAGAGTCAACAAAATGTGTGTCATTACGATCATAATTTTACATTTACATCCTGTTTCTTGTGCCATTTTAACACACTTAACATCATCCCAAAACATCCCCTGATATAACGTCTTCAAAAAAAAAAACAGAATAAACTTTTAACCAGTCTAGCTGATCAGCATTTGTAAAATACTCAGCCACCAGCATGTATAATGAACACTGAATATCCCCAGCTACATCATTACCCTTATCATGTAAAGAGAATGTAAAGAAAATGAAATCTATTGGGTGGATCATAACTTCCAGTCTTTGCTTGATTGGTATAAAATGGGAACGCTCCATTCCCGAGCCGGCGCTCTGGTCCCGGAAGCTTCTGCCTGCTTTTTGTTTCGTATATCTGTTCTCCGGGAAGCTGGGTTACACTGATAGATTCGGCTCTATTACTTTCTAATACTCACCTGAATGGGAGGGCTTCCCACAAAGGAAATGAAAAAATATATATATTGAGCAGTGTCTTTGTGTGTGAAATGCATTTATCTTCTAATCTTAATAACCCTGGCCACCATTTAGTGCAAATAATTCTCTTTTGGCGACTTTTTTTCCACTCTTTGTACTTGTGTTAAGGCATAGAGCTTGCTTTAATTATGACATATTGATTTTGTAGTTAAGCCTTGTTTGGCTTAATGAAATCCTTTGTTAGCCCTAATACTGCCTTCCATTGTCCTTCTGAACCCCTTTGATTTTGTCCACACCTTTTTTATACCGTTTGAAATATTTCATCTTTCTTTTTTTTTTGTCATCATCGACGTCAGAGACCCTCCTTAAAAGGCGCCCTTCTACCATTTATCTCCTGTTTCCGAAACCTTTTGCATCGACTCCAAAGCGATCAATTTCCTAAATGATGTAATTATCTGCTGGTCTTTTCGTGCACATTTAAAGTTGAGGGGTTTATTTTAGATCAATTCGGACCACTTTGTGTGCAAATTGCACAAATGCATTGCCTTCAGATTTCTTACAAATCCAATTGGGCCGCGGGCATTCAACGTGGAATACTTAATGAATGTTTTTCGCCCCTTTTCTTGCATGAGAATGGGCCGTCCTTCAGGGCCAGGAAAGCCACACTGTGATTGCTCCAGAATTAAGGGGCAGAATGGGCAGAAAATTATAACCTTGGAGACACTCTCCAGGCCTTGAAGCGGATATTAAGACGCCAATGGCTTATTGTCCCGAAGCATTTTATTTATCGTTGAGTAAGCCTTTTGCTAAATAGAGAAGACAGCTAAACGTTAGCAAATAACTTATTCTGCATGTGTAATGGGTCTGCAGGAATGCCTTTCAATTTCCCAGGAAAAGGTCAGCATGGAGATCAGATTCTTAAACTTGTTTCGGTGAAACATATTGCAAGCAAATTCAGGTATCTCTCCCTGCTAAGTGATAAGATGGTAAATTCCTGCGTATGAGATAATACAGCCACTTGTCAGGCAGTCGTCCAAGTGTGTCCAGCAAACTAGCTTGGCTAGTAAAAATAGAGTAAAAAATGAGAAAAACAATGATTGTTCGGTTACATATTTATTGACTTATCTGCTATACAAGCATAGCCTATACTACAGGTCCCCCATAAATCTGTCAAAGTTCATTAAATTTGCACTGCGAAAGTACTCAGCTGATTGAGACATCAACATCTGTGTTTAAGTGCAATTTTGATTACCCTTTATAAGCCTATTGTCCCAATCGTGATCCACATGCATGCAACATCACTGGACTCCTAGGTTTATTTTAGAGCTTGTACATCCACCCATCCATCTTCTGGTTGCTCACCCTGTTCAGGGTCATGGGTGTGGGACCTGTATGGCCTCTGTAAGTGATTCCTTCCTGCTTTTATGTCTGTTTGCGCAATACAAAACCAACCAACCAACCAGCAAGCAAACATTAGTAACACGCATAATACACTATTGTAGATGTGTCTCAGTACCATGATATATTGAAATGGTATATCTTTGCCACAATTTATTTAAAATTCAGGCCAGGTTTGTTGCTCTTAAGGAGAGGATGCATGCTCAATAGCTTTCCTCCTATTGGTTAAGGAAAGTCACATGGTAGAAAGTGGGATTATTTGACTAACTTTGTTGCCTTACAGATAGAATTACATTTCCTCACGTCTGAACTGACAATGCACTTATAAATATATTTACCAAAATGTATTTTCTGTCTCTTAATGCAGTGTAAGCGTAATAAAAGATGCTGTATAATAGCTAATCGTAGAACTGTGGCTTTGAAAGGTTTATGTGGGGCACAGAGACTTTAGCTGTGAGAGCAGCTAAAGGCATGCAGCACTACAGTATGTCCTCTCCCCAGCTAAACTGCGGCACGGCGCCCCCATGACCCCAGGCCGGCCAGATCCATCCTTCCTGGGAGCAGTAGAGCCGAACGGTGCAGGAACCTCAAAGGGGGTGTCAGTCTGTGGTAGGGTGAGCGGGGAGGGGGCCCGAGGGACCGGGCGGACTGACTGGCTGGCTGGGGAGTGGGCGTGCGGGGGTGGTGGGGGGGCGGCAGGCCACTAAATCAGTCCACGCTTGTCAACATCCTTGGGCCGCGGGAGTCACTGGAGTGAGAATAACAAATGGCTGTCATTGCAGAGCCAAAAACCTGTGATTATAATTATCACATCCCCAGTGACCTTGCATAAACTTTAATCTCTCGCCAATGGAGCATTTAAATAGCCTGTATCTACTGCTGAGGGACTGGCCCTGGGGCCCGCTGGGAGACAGGGGCCAAAGAACCAGTGATTCACGAAAGAGCCGCCGGGTCCCAGCGCCTCTGTGCCTAAGCGTGAGGGACTGCGGACACCCAGCGGGCCTCTCCGGTCCGTGTGTGTGCCACTGGGACGTGCCTCTCGCTGATCACTGATCTAGCTCTGGTCCCTAACCCCCACATGTGCAGGCCGGCGGGCCCGTGTTTGTGCGGGCCGGCGGGCCCGTGTTTGTGCTGGTCGCGGGTCCACACTGTGCGCTCCCTACTTATGGACCACCATCTCCCTGTGCTAGACGGCTCACCTTCCCCTGAGCGGCTGCTTCCTCGAACCCCTATTAGGTTGTGCTCTTCTAATTAGGCCCGTGTCCATTAACTGGGGCAGATAATGAAGGGCAAGCACTTTAACCTCACGGCTGGTTAACGAAGGCCGTACTCGTTAAAAACTCAGGTGGGTGAGCAAGGCCATCCACTTTAACCGCTGGCAGGACCCTGTAATGTCCCCTAATGAGTTTTAGCCGGATGTGCAGCATCAGTCTGTGTAAAAGCCAACCCCAAACATATGACTTCATATTAACACGTCGGCTAACTGAAGTGGCTGACACCGCTGCTCCTGGCAGCTCGGTTAGCCCCCACCAAGGGTATCGGGGGGCGGGGGGCCGGGGGGGGGGGGGGGGGGGGGGGGGGGGGGGGGGGGGGGGGGGGGGGGGGGGGGGGGGGGGG
>JAODKN010000016.1:16334489-16352626 GCA_026774425.1 Petrocephalus zakoni | reverse complement strand
CAGCCGCTCGATGGCTTTTGTCCTTACAAGCTGGGGCATATGAAGGACACATTTGCCAACCCCCCCCCCCCCCCCGTCCCCTGAGCGGCGGAAATAATGGGAGAGAGATGGAGCTCATTACGCCACATTGACTCCCGTCTGATGTCGGGAGAGTAAAATATCTGGCCTGCCTGCCAAGGCGCGCTCTTAGGGACGGGGGCACAAAGGATGCACAGGCACGAGAAATACGTTTGTCCTGAACTTCTTCCCTTTTTTTCGCCGTGATCAATCGCATCCAGCACAAAGAGGCCTCGTTCGCACAGGACAAAACGGATTTTGCCCGCCTGGTGGATATGGTTGCTATTTTGCATAGACACGCCCACTCCTTCCACCTTTGTGCATGAGACAGGAAGTGCCTGTGATCACATCTCCCAATCCCAGAGGCTTAAAACTCACGCCCCCTCCCGGCCCCTTATTAAGTAACATGTCACCCCCAGATCACCAGCTAATCCCTTCAGACTTAGGTGTTGCCTAGCGGCCCCGGGCCCCAGGGGAACCATTTTGGGAGAGAATACAAGGAGAGTGAGCAGATGGCGCCGTCTTCTCGGACTTGGTTAATCTGTGAACGGGCGCGGGAGCCCATTTCCCTAAATGGAGTCGATTTCCTCATCTTGTTGGCGATGATAATTGTTGGACGATTAGCCCTAGTTAACATAATAAGAGCCACAATGAGGCTTAGCGGGAACACGGGGGCATAGTGGGGCCTGGCACGGAGCCCGTGTTCCCCACAGCCAGATTATCAGGTACACAGAAAGGGCACGCTAAGCGAGTCCAGTACAGCAGCCGAGGCGAGCTCCCAGCCACACAGGCCAGGTGCACAAGGGCCCAGCAAATGGAACAGCCCGGGAGCTGAAGCTTCACACCCACATGGGTTCTGCTGTTGTCCACCCCAGTCCTGGTAAGGGGTCTGCTGCGATGTCAGCACACTGCGCGCTGAGGCAGTGCGCCGCTGGTTTTCCATCAAAATAAAACCTGCATAGAGGTTACCAGTCACCTCTCTTGTATTTGCTGAAAAGTCACTCATCTAAGGCTGACTCTGGACTGGAGAGTTTGCTTTTGGAAGGACTGTGTTTAATTGAACTATGTAGGTTACACCAGATGTGAAATACTGTTCATCCATCCATCCATCCATCCATCCATTCATCTAGCCATCCATCCATAACATTATTCCCATTATAGGTGCATGGGCAGCTAGGAGCATAGCCCAGAATGCAAAGGGTCATAGTCATGGGATTTTTTTTCTACAATTTTTAAATTGGCTGTGTCTTAAACCTGTTCACCAGCCTTGACCTCACCCAAACACACAAACTCTGTATTTGCTATTTTGGGAAGTTGTTTTGACTCCAGGAAAATCCATTCCCAAAGGGATACTAAACACAAATGTTTATTCTATTGCAAAGGTGTTACTAATTAAAAAGCCAATGTCAAACAAGTGTTCTTTAGCTGTCAAAAATTGAGATGCATTTTTTTTAATTAATGTAAAGCATTAAATTAGTGTAGTGAATTAGTTTGTGCAGTAGCTGAGTAGCTGCATTTCACTGACTAGGAGACACTATTCAAACCCATTTACAGTTTTTGCCAGAAGATAAAACACTAAATGAGAGTATGAGATGACTACGCTGTCGCAGAACCGCGCCGAATCGCCAGTGGAAAGAAGCCCACTTGCCACTAGAGGGCCCCAAATCTGGATAATATTCTGTCTCGCTCCTTCTCTGCCTCCCTCTCTGCCTCCCTCTCTGCCTCCCTCACGCCCCGACAAGCCCACTGACAGGCCGGCCTCCTGGACACAGCCCTGCTGTGCATCTCCCAGGGTGTACAAGCCCTCTCAAATACCTGACATATCTCTCTACCTCCGTGTTAAGTGGTGGAGGTTTTCCAGGATTTAAAGATGCAATGATGTTATTACAATGTGTATTTCTTGAATGACATATTTGTATAGCAGGTGCACTCCTGGCTATGACGCATCACCTCACTGAAAATTTTCTAGTAACCTACAGGCCCTGTCTGCGTAGCATAATCACTCTGTGTTTTTAGGGCTGTCTTGGGGTCAGCCTGGAAAACCTGCAGCTCGCAGCTCTTTGCGACTCGGTCAGCCAGAAAACCCTGCAAGGTCAGGCATTCTGCAAGACCTGACATCCCCACAGGGGTTGCTACAAGAGGATTCAGGTGCCGATTTTCCCTCCGCGCTTCTAGAAAGGACATGCGGCTGAATCAAGCGCTGCCCAGAACATTGTAAACACAACAGCCATCTATCTTGTGACTGATTATTCTGGTCAGGGCTGCTGATGCATCCCATGGGTGGGGAACACCGCGGACGGGATACCCACCTGCCATAGGACACACTACAGGAGATTCAGCAATTAGCCTGCATGCCTTTGGACTGGGGAATGAATTTGATTATCATGGGGAAAGCATGTAAATTCAAGTAGAGGTGGGGCTTGAACCCCCAAACCCAGGAATGTCAGGTAACAGTGCTGTGCACTGAGCCACTACAATGCCCCAGATCACAGTGGTTCAAGATATAGATGGCTGTATCTTAAGCCTATTCACCAGCCTTGACCTAATCCAAACACATCTCTGTATTTGCTATTTTGGGAAGTTGTTTCGACTCCAGGAAAATCCATTCCCAAAACCATTCCCAAGGGGATACTAAACACAAATGTTTGGTGTTTTATTTTATTGCAAAGGTGTTACTAATTAAAAAGCCAATGTCAATGAACGTTTTAACTCAGAACAGCTCTTTTAGAAGCATCATTTGGGTTTCAGTAACTACTTGAAATACTTGAAATATTGATAGTTCCTAATGATCTCGCTCTCTCTCTCTCTCACACACACACACACACACCAATATATATTTGTAATACAAAAGAATAAAGTAGTGATTTTCTTCTAAAACCTATACATTTTTACTTAGTTACACAAGTGTTCCAAGACTCTCTGAGAACACTATACCAAGGAAGAAATGGCCTGTTTCATTACCACTCAAGTTAATTTCGACCTCAGTCCCTCTCCACTGACAGCAGTAGATCAATCTGTTCTGCCCTTCCAGAAGAAAAGGTCTGAATGGTTTAACACCAAATATTCTTTAGGTTGCCAGTTTTATTGTTTTAAGTCCAGAGAATCCCCCCCCCCCCACACACACACACACACACGCACAGACACACATGCACACAAAGAGCAAGTGACGCTAGGTCAAGTGATTTGCCCTGGGGTCAATTGACTGGGGCTCCTCTGACTGCCAGCCATTAGTCTCCCCCCCGCCGGCGCGCCCCCTTTCCGCCTGCATTCGATTAGCCAGGGCTCAAGCTTAATGCTATATGAAGACCCTAAAATGTGTTTATTATGACACCAACTCGGCTCTGCGTCTGGCGACCGCCCCTCTCAGCGCTCTACCTCTCCCCCGACCTCCGTTCGGACCCCTAGCTTTCTAATAGTGTGACCCCAATATATAAATACATATGCAAATACTTATACGCATATATACTTGCTCCTTATTTTCCTATACTTATATATAGATAGATGTACAGGCAGCCCCTGGATCCCGAATGGGATCGGCTCTCTAAGTCTGTCTTTAAGTCAGATTTATAGTTAGTTGACAAAATAACAACACAGTACGTAACAGAAATAATAATACAGCACGTTGTATTGATAATAATAAAAGTGACTACATGCGATACAGTGCAGTACCTCGAGCAGATGAACTGCTGAAGCCATGCAATGCTTTCATGGGAGTTTGTTTTTACAAACCCAAATTTTTAACATGATACCCTGGGGACTGGATGTAATGCATACGCTCCAACTTAATAGCAAGAAACATGTGCTTGAAACCTCATACCGTCCGATATGTTCAGGTGCTAATTAGGTACCCATGTTCCCCTGTTTTCTGCATACCTGACAGTATTACGCAGGACATCTCCGGTTAGGCATCGATCTGAAGGAGGCCCAGGGAACTGGAGAAAGTTGATTAATTAGCAAATATGTGCATCTTGGTCTCATCACCTACTGCACTGCACCTGCTTCTGAGGTTGTACTGTTGAGCCAATCTTTCTTTTCATCGAAGAATTTGAACGGGTCAACGGAGAATAATTATTTAAAACAACAAAAAGTGACCGTGTGAGTCGTGTGACCGGTGGACAGTGTCATTCAGAGTCATTCCCAGCTGAAAGAATGTGGTATGAAGCATGGTAGATGTTAATGAGTGGATCCTCTTCATTAAAGAGAAACCCATAGAGATCCAGGCGCCCCACACGTGACACGGGGCGCTCCCAGCCCACGCACAAAGTGTGCTTACACAAATACATAAATCATAATGTGTTAACAATAGAGCAGTTTAGCAGTTTCTCTTGGCGCTTATCTGGATTGCTCGGGTTGCGGTGCGTGGCCCGACTGAGTAATTTATTACCCATGCTGAGTGGATAATGGCATCAAGATCCATCGCCCGCTTCTTTGTTAGAACACCGGGCACACGGGCCGCCCGCAGTGGTCTGGCTTTGCAAGTCGCGGGCGGATAGGCAGCCCAAGCGAACCGGGACATCTGGCAGCGATGCGAGGAACGTCTCACTTCTGATGATCATACATGTCAGCTGTGGGTCACTTTGGAAGGTCCTGGCAAAGACAGTAACCTGTGTTACTCCTTACGAGCCAAGATTATCAGTGGAGCACTGGAGACTTCCTAAAAGGAAGCCACTCAGGCTATGCAGCTCAAAGACACCGACAGACAGGGTGCTGCTGTGGCTCCATTGGACAATCTTTACTATCCATACAAGTTTGCTCAGTACTGTTCAGCTACAGAAGTCCATCTGTGACAGCCTACATGTCACATGTATGTGACAGGCTCTGGGTGACAGTCCATATGCCATAGTCTGTATGTGACAGCCTATATGTGACATGTATATGTAACAGCCTATATGTATACGTATGTAATGTACACGAGTTTATATGTGATGGATATGTGACACTCTGAGACAGTCCATATGTGACTGTCTACCATACCATATGTGAGAATCTATATGTAACATGCATATGTGACAGTCTATATGACAGTCTGTATGTGACATGTATAAGTGGCCGTCTATATGACAGTCTGTATGTGACATGTATATGTGACAGTCTATATGACAGTCTGTATGTAACATGTATATGTGACAGTCTATATTTGACTGGGTGTATGAGATAGTCCACATGTGACATTGCGTATATGGAACTGCTCTATGGAAAGCACGTGACAGCCAATATATGACAGACTATATGTGGCAGTAGTGGCAGTAATATACAGTGTATGGAATCTGTGCACTTTATCCCCATCGATGTAGCATACAGCATGCTGTATCTGCTCAGCTGGTATGATGTCCCTATAGGCTGGTGTTTGCCCCCCACCAACTCCCCACGTCCTGTACCAGCTGGGGCGGGCGGTCCCTCCAGCTCCACATTCATGAACCCGAGTGCATGTTTGCCCCTATGATTTCTAGTCCAATTAAATTAAAGTCCCAGTTGGTGGTGAGAGCCGACCACAGGCTCGCCACTGCCCAGCGACCATGTCCGTGCCATGAAAGCAGGCGAATCCTCCAGTGTCCCTCTCTCCACCCCAGTGCCCGGGCTAAAAGAAACCAGCCAAGCATGCTTTCTTATAGCTACGTCGCAATAAAATCACTGCAAGATGAAAGTTTAATTCCTTTTTTTTCTCTTAAGGGGGCAAAAAACCTATTACGCTGCACTTTTTCTGTTGGTAATTTCAATGCGACATGCTTTTTGTGAGGTTCTGAATTGAACCGAGCGCCGGCAGTCTCGATATCGAGCCAAACACAAGCTCGGAGCCCTTTTAAATGCAGATGCGTAATTAATTCTTCATGTTTAGTGAATTAAACATCTCTTAGGATGCACAAGCCACTGGGCGAGGCTAGTAATTTTATTATGTAGCAGATAAAAGGAAATCCTCCCCCCCCACCCCGACTCCCGCCCACCTCCACTGCTATTTAATTTCCGAAGGCCCGATTCGCAGTGGCCGCCATGTTAATGGAAAACAGCGAGGCCCGGGCTCGTGGCCTCGAAACTTGCACCGCGGGCATCCGTGACGAGGCCTGACGCAAAACCCTGTGCCGAAACAAAGACCGAGAGGTGGCAGGAGGGTGCGTGCGCTTAAGTTTTCGCTGGATCTTATTAACCCCCATGTCCGGGGATCACTGAGACACCCAGAGAGAAAAAACTCGCTTTTGGAGGGTAAATCGGCTCAACTCTGCTCTCAGATAAAATTAACCAAACGTTCGTAGCTTGTGCATCAAAGCCACTGTGGATCGGCGCAGTTTGGCCTTCAGTGATTTAGCAGAATACACAGCAGAATCAATTACTCCTGCTAATCTCATTACCGAGGCCGTATTGTGTCCTCTGCGCTTGCTGATTGGGTAAGGAATAAGGGCCGCCTCTCCTCTACCCTGCATGAGGACTAATGCCTCTTAATTTGACCTCGAAATTTGCTAATTGCAATCACCAGTTTCATTTTAATCTTGACCGTACAAGTGGGTCGTGACAATTTCATGGCCAGGCCTGGAGATGCCTGACAATTTCCCATGGGGGGGGTGTTGGGGGTGTGCATGCCACTGTGCTCTGCATATAGCCTTTGATTGCCAACACTCTGCATGGAAAGAGTACAGCTGGACCGGGGACATTCAAACAGGAAAGCTTTATTTGGGTGTCCGTTTGTGACACTTGGACAAATGGGTGACAGCTTGACCCAACCAATTTATGGCTCCATATTTTACTGAAACAATCCAGGTACGATCCAGGGACAAAAGGAGGGTTTCCCCATCGGTTACAGCTTGTTGTGTTTCACTTCTCACATTTTTCCAGAATCTTCCATCCTCCTCAATCCTAATGAAGGAAAGACAACATCCTTTAAAACACAGCAAGGTGAGCTATGCCATATATGTTTGTTGTATGTACAACCCCAATTCCAATGAAGTTGGGACGTTGTGCAAATTGTAAATAAAAACATGTCTGAAGACTGAGGAGATCAGTTGCTTGAGTTTTGGGAGATGAATGTTGTCCCATTCTTGTCTGATACAGGATTCTAGTTGCTCAACTGTCCTAGGTCTTCTGTGTTGTATTCTTCATTTTATGATGCGCCAAATGTTCTCAATGGGTGAAAGATCTGGACTGCTGGCAGGCCAGTTTAGTACCTGGACCCTTCTTCTACGAAGCCATGATGTTGTAATTGATGCCGTGGGTGGTTTGCCATTGTCATGTTGGAGGATGCAAGCTTTAATTGAAAGAGACATCATCTTGATGGGAGCACATGTTTCTCTACAACATGGATACACATTTCAGCGTTGATGGTGCCTTTCCAGATGTGCAAGCTGCCCATGCCATGTACTAATGCATACCATCAGAGATACTGGCTTTTGAACTGAACACTGATAACATGTTTTGGTGGTCCTTCTGCTCTTTACCCCACATGACATGGTGTCCCTGGTTTCTGAAAAGAATTTCAAATCTAGATTCATCTGACCACAGCACAGTTTTCACAGTTTTTTTTAATTAGCTTTGGCCCAGAGAAGATGTTGGTGCTTCTGGATAATGTTCAAATACGGCTTCTTCCTTGAATGATTTTTAACTGGCATCTGCGGATGGCACGGCGAACTATGTTCATTGACAATGTTTTCTGGAAATATCCTGAGCCCATTTAGTGATTTCCATTACAGAATCATGCCTGTTTATGATGCAGTGCCGCCTACGGGCTCAAAGATCACAGGCACCCAGTATGGTTCTTCTGCCTCGTCCCTTACACACAGAGATTATCCAGATTCTCAGAATATTTTAATTATATTATGTACTGTAGATGATGATATATTCGACCTCTTTGCAATTTTACGCTAAGGAACTTTTTTCTGAAATTCCTCCACTATTTGTCGACCCAGTATCGGGGGATTTGTAATCCTCTGCCCATCTTTACTTTTGAGAGACACTGCAACCCTAAGATGCTCTTTTTATACCCAATCATGTCACTGACCTGCTGCCAATAGACCTAATTAGTTGCAAATTGTTCCTCCAGCTGTTGCTTTTTTGTACCGCTAACTTCTCCAGCCCACGTCCCAACTTTTTTGAGATTCAAACTGAGACAATATTTTTCATTAAATAGCAAAATGTCTCACTTTCAACATCTGATATGTTTTCTATGTTCTGTTGTGAATAAAATATGGATTTAGGAAATTTCCATGTCATTGTATTTTGTTTTTATTTACAATTTGCACAACGTCCCAACTTCATTGGAATTGGGGTTATAGCTCCTAAAGGGTAAAGAGCTCCTCTGTTTGATATTCTTCCAGGTTTCCATAACAAAATAAAACAACAGGTTTCTATAACAAAACAAAATGAAAACCAGAGATGGATAGTTCAGGTCCAGAAAGTAAAAATCCAAACCAAG
The DNA here is from genome assembly GCA_026774425.1 of Petrocephalus zakoni. Taxonomy (NCBI): domain Eukaryota; kingdom Metazoa; phylum Chordata; class Actinopteri; order Osteoglossiformes; family Mormyridae; genus Petrocephalus; species Petrocephalus zakoni. The sequence goes on along the minus strand of JAODKN010000016.1, from coordinate 16,344,171 downwards.
ATTTAGTTTCAACCAGCCATATGCATTCCAAAAGTGGTAGTACCAGCTGTTCAGACTCAGTAATCCATCTAAACTAAGCAGGCTTGGACTTGGCAGGTCTTGGATGGGAGACCAACTAGGGATGCTGGTTTGCTGGAAGAGGTGTTGGTGTGACCAGCAGGGTAGCCCATCCTGTGCTTGGTGTGGGTCCCGGTACTGTGATGAGGTCAATGTGTTGTAAACAATGGTGCTGTCCTTCAGCTGAGACATAAATCTAAGTTCATAAAAGATGCCTGGGCATCTTTTGAAAGGGTGGTACTCCGATGCCCTGGCTAAAATTTCTCACTGTGGCCCTATCAAATCTGACCTCCTAATCATCCCCTGTATCTAACTGGTGAATTCTCTCCTGCCCCTTCACCACCATACCTACTGTGTGGTGAGTGTTCTGGTGCAGAATGGCTGCTGTCACATCAGTCAGGTAGGTGTTACTCAGTGGTGGTGGTTAAAGTGACTCCTTATTGCTTCTGTAAAGCACTTTGGGTGCTATATGAGCGCTATATGCACAATTGGTTGGTTGAATCATAATCTTGGTCTGTATTTTTACTTTACGGACCTGAATTAATCACCTCTGATAGAAACACAGGACTTACAGCAGCCGACAGGAATAGTTAAATAGTTAAATCTCAGACGCTAATTCATCAGACTCAGACTCAACATATTTCAGTTAATAGTGAAAATAATACTAATAATACTCAAGAAAACGCTCTTTGTTGTTGCTTTAACAGAGAAACTAGTTAGGTGAATTGATTTAAATACTGATATTTATTTCAGAACTATCATAACGAGTGTCTTTAAGGCTTATTTCTTGTCTTTTATTTGATTCCTGAAAGGATTTGCTTCTCTTTATTGAAAAAAAGGCCCTTGCTTTGATTTAGGCGCTGCAAGTCACCAAGACACTTTCTAATTTAGAGGAAATTTGAGAAAATGGCTCAATTGCTTTTGCTGCACTGTGCTGACATGTCTTGTTCATGGACTTGGCCCCTGAGTGCTGAGAAATGCTGCAGGCCCACTGTAGGCATGAGCTGATAGACAGCAGCGATACCTGTGGGCTGCTGTATTAGGCCATCGGAGCACATTAATCTTTCCCAAATTAAAATCCGCGCCCCCCTGTTTAGGATGGTGACCGGTGTAGATCTCTGCAGCCTGACCGCCAGTTTTGATAAAACTGTTTAAAGAGAAGAAGGATTTAGATAAATTGCCCCCGGTTGCACAACACGCACTGGTGTGTTCGTTGTGTGGGGGGCTTGGGCAGGGGGTGTCTGTTAAGCAGTGCTGTATATGAGAGCGGGCAAGCTGTTTACATGTGCGTATGAGTGTGTGCGGGGGGGGCGTTGAGAACAACACCTTGATAACCTGTAGTTATTGATGTTGCAGAGCAGGAAGCCATGCTGGCTGCATGTGCCCCCCACCCCCAACAGCTCACAGATCACGTAAATAAATATCATTGTATAAAGCCTCTTATACATACTGCTGTGCACAAACAGAGATACTTTATTTATCTTTTTATCGTATTATTTTATTGTCAGTAGGATCAGCGAGTTGCTTTTCTTATATTGGTAAATTCAATCTTGGTTTTTTATTCCGAGAAAGAACTTGATGACATATAAACTTGAATAAATTAAATGAATGGTTGTATGGTTCAGTTGTAGCAGGAGTCAGGTTGTAAAGCAAGCAGCAAGCAGCCAACCATATGATCCAATTGATAAGAATCCAAATGTAACCCCAGAAGCCAATAGACTGGCTATTACATGCAAAGCAACTCTCCTGAAGTTACAGCCAGTGTAATGTGAGCTTTAGCCAACACGCTAAGATCCCCTTACATTATGCATTCTTACACAATGTGCTACTATGCAGTTCTAACACAGTTTACTATATGTCTAGTCTCATGGCCTACTACTAGAGTTCCTATCCTAGCATATGAGCAGATTCTTCTTTAGCAGAGCATTATATTTCTCTTCTAACCCATGATGCTGGTTAGTGTTGGCACAGGTGAGAGAGTCTGCTGGCATGGTCTGGGGTGATGTTGCCTTTCCCCAAGGGTCCCATCTAATTCTCCAGGTTTAAATCAGCCCCTGGTCTGTCTGACCCTTTTTCTGTTCTGCAATGGACTGCATGTATAATTAAACAAGCTTCTGTGTGTAGATTTTCCTTTTCTGCTGGAACTGGAACTCAGGAGAAGTGTGTCTTTGGCATTCGCTCGGCAGCCCCGGGTAGCCGAAGGGGTTAAAACGTCAGCCACCGGCCAGATAGCACTTCAAATCCCATTGTGTAAGATAGAGCCCAAAGCCCAACCATCCTTATCCCAAAAAACCATTCCATTATGAGTAATGCTCCATCCGTGCTTCCCATTATCTCCCCTGTAGACTGCCATGAAATCGACATTTGAGAGTAATTGTAAGGTGAAATTTACAAATTCTACAAGCCGGGTTTCAGATTTGGGGAACGCGGCGCGGCGTGGGCGCGGGCTTGCCGGGAGAGCGTGGCGCGAGGCTCGGGGCGACTGCCGCCGGCCACTGGGCCGGATTAGCCAGTCGGCGGTCCGCAGATAGGCCGGGCCCGGCCCCATCTGCATGCCTTATCTGGAGCGCCCAGCAGCGGGACGGGGGGCCGGGCCGGCAGCCACACGCTCCTGTCCTTCTCACCATTGTCTTGCTCTCCAGCTCCTATAAACAACCAATTACTGACCCAAACAGATGTCAGGGGCTATGATCAAATAATTTAGCTGGAGTGAGGGGCCCTTAATGCAGGTCAATTTCACTCTGTTAGACATGGTGTCTCACTCTCACTGGGGGAGGGGCCTGGCTGCCCGGCCTGCTGCTGAATTTAAAGGTTTGGCACCGGGTCTCGCACGGCAGGGCCTCGGCAGAACCGTTTTATATAAGAAAACAGAATACTTCAAAGCTTATATGTATACAGGGCTGAATATCAAGAGGGGTGTGTATGCCCCAATATTTAATTTGGATACATTTATCCCCCTGATAAATAGCCCTTTTTATTTAAATGAGTAAATCCTGTCCAATCAGATATGAAGCTCCGTGGGCACTGGTGGTGGTGCGTGTCTCTGTGCTTGTGATGAGGTTGCCTGTTCAAGCCACCGCCCTGGCACAACAGTCACATGTCTGTAGGCCCGTAAGCAAGGCCCTTGTCCCCCAGCTCCTGAGGTGCCTCACACTGGCTAACCCTGTGCTGTGATTTCCCCAAGTTACAAGTGTGGTTGGTAGAGTATTTCCAATATGCTTCTGCCAAAGAGAAATGATAGGCTTTTTATTGTATTTTTTTTAACATACGTACTATCATTTGGTAAGCAGTGCATGCCTCTGACATTTCCGAAATATTTTTGCGGCCATGTATTTAAAGCCCAGTGGACGAAGCAAATCCGAGACTCGGCTCTGACTGTTAACAAAGACAGAAGCGTCTTCAGTAATCGAATGCATGACAGTCACGGGCTGCTCATCTCTGCCACCATCTAACCTTGGGCAAGTCAATCATCAGATCTCCATCTAATTGAACCACTCAGGAATAACCGTCATCCAGTGGTAGTGTGTGGCTTTCCTGATATATCCCGAATACTCCGTGAAAAGCACAGAGAGGACGAGCCCTTAATAGTCAGAATGGCAGCTGCGTGCACTCACTCCTTTACGTCAAATATTTCAACGACTGAATTATACCGACAGATATTTTCATTAAAACATTAACAATTGGACAAAAAAAAAAACGATTTTGTACATCTGAGGATGAGGAGCATAAATTGTGACCCGAGGAGGTCGGAATTCTTCCACAAAGAATGGACTTCACTTGCAGACTGAAGAGTCCTTAATTTGGATTTCAATTTAGCTGCTTTGAGTGACGCCGGCGCTGATGGACCACGTCTCCCTCTTGCCTCTCCTCTCCTGTGCTTCGCCTTTAAATACAAAAGACAAGGCCTGCAGCTCTCCTCTACCTTATTATGGTAATAATTAGGGGACTGATTTTATCACCACCTTCACAATCACACAGAGTGGCAATGGCTAAATAAACAGCAAAAGTCCTTTTGTCCCTATGGGCTGTTCTTTGTAATTAAAATCAATAGGTTCCTCCTCAGAGGGCCTCTTTAACCTGCTAGGCCGCCCACTCTCCTCTATTGTTAGACAGCCACTTCGGCTGCTTCCCCCAAAGCTGTCCGGTGGCCCCCCCCAGCTCTGTCTCATGGAATGCCTACCTGGCCACTCGTGCTCAACATCACTGCCTCGTGACAGCTGCCTTTCAAAACCATTAAAACTGCTGTATTTCAATAAATGTAGGCATTCACCAAAGCCAGTGTAAAAAGGAAGCAAAGTCCTTCCTGGTAAGTCGGTTAAAATTGTTGTGCTAGCAGGTCTCATGGATGACATTTGCTGGACTCAGCTACAGAAGGCTTAGTTGGACAAACTCAGCCAATCCAAGGGTCAATGTGACGACTCTGAAGCTCATGAAGAAGTTTCCAAGTGCCTTGTGCAGGTCCAAGGCTAACGGTGAAGTTCTTAGGGGCATGGTGAATATTCCAGGCTCACGATGAAGGTTGTGAAGGTTCCAAGCTCATGGTGAGGTTATCAGATGGTTAAGGTCCTAGGCTTTCAGTTAAGGCCCCTGACTCTGGGTGAAGTTCCCAGGCTTACTGGCTTCTATCGTTTGGCTAAGTGTATGGCAGACTGGCTCTCGTGCTCTAATAGTACTTTCCTCCACGGGGGTGTTGGCACAAAGTAGGCACCCATCTCTGGCTTTTCACAGTTAATTCTCTGAAGATTGCTTGCCCATTGGAGAGGAGAGAGACCCGATTCCCGTTGCTCACTGGGAGCCCTCTGGCTTTGATGAGATGTCAGTATTGCTCAGCAAGGCCCTCGGCTTCCAGCCCTAAGCGCTAGTGGCTGCTTTTAACACATGGGCCTGAATTACTTGACTGGCGAAGCTAAGCAGCAATTAGACACCTCGGCCCGCCAGCGGAAATGAGAAATTTGCCGTCTGGCCTCCAGATGAGTCCGGGCTGCTCCTCCGCTTGGCTGAAGACATAAGCCCATCTTCCTTCATCAGAGCCGAAGCGTGCTGACAGCTTCCACTAAAAGCATTTCTCTGGCTTCCTCGCCCTCTGAAGGCTCTATCTAATCCTAGGCCCTCGCAGCCCTCAGCCAGCTCCTTTGGTGATGTTAGAATCCGAGGCTCGGCGGAGCTGATTGAATCCCGAGCTCTAGTGCTTTTTTCAAACTCTCCTCCCACCATGTTTACCGGCACTCTACCCATGGACTGCAGCCATGGGCTTCCCCGACCTGAAATCTGCATGTCTACTACACATTCAGTTAAAAAAAAAACAAACTTAGTATAGAGCAGGGGTTTCAAACTCCAGTCCTGGAGGGCCGGAGCCCTACTACTGGTATAGAGTATGAATGAGTATAGAGTATAAACTAAGTATTGAGTATGTAGATGAATCTCTCAGGGGAATTAATGTTAAAGTTGTTGTTTTGTCCAAACAAAAGATCTGGTGGCTGAAGCATCTTCATGGCCAACATTAACATGAAAAATAAGGTATCCTTCCAACTATAATGTTCTGATAAGAAATTACTCACTGCATCCTCTCCAGGGTGTCATCATATACAGTGCCTCCTGGGATAGGATCTGGGCTCATTGCTGTAATACATGGATGTACAGTTGGATGTACAGTTGGATGTACAGTTGGATGGATGGATGGATATACGGATATACAGGTTTTCAGGCAGCTAAGTAATAATTATATGCTTAGACAGTGTGCATCCAACAAGTCACACAATCCAGGAGAAAAATGCAAAAAAATGATATAAAATGACAGCCAGGGGTCCCCTGAGGTGTGGCCGGGTAGGGGTTCTGGGTCCGGTGACCGGGTCTGAGCATCACCGGAGCCGCTCAGCCAGGTCCTGTTCCTTGCCACTCTGGGTTTCATGGCAGGGCTGGTTGGGGTTCTGGGTCCAGTGACCAGGTCTGGGCATCACCGGAGCCGCAGAGGCCGCCCACCTCGGGCGATCTATCGGTAGAGAGAACAGCCGGTCGGCCAGCTGTGCTCTGCACGCCTCTTCCCATGATACCCTCCATCTCTCCAAATTGATTTTTGATACACCATGATGACCTGGCAGGGAGGCCCAGGCATGACTCCCCAAAGTGGAAAACAGCATTATTCCCAACCACAGCTACACCTTGCCTGCGGGCCCTATCTTGTGTGCTGAGATTTATGCCACCCCCCCCCCCCCGCACCCCCCAAGCCGGCATCCCAGCCCTGCCTGATTCAGCCATTCAGTGACATTTTACAGTGGTACCCAGGCGACAAACTCCGTGCAGCAATAAGCAGCGAAATCGCGCTCAGACTGTGCTCTTAGACATGCGATTTCACGCAGGAACTTCTGACTTTGGAGGCTGTCGATTTTATATGAAATAAGTGAGGAGACAGCGCTGTGAGAGCGCCCGTTCCCTCCCTTTTCCTCGTGACGGATTGTACTCGTTTCGCGCCGTTATTGCGCCTTGGTCCAGCATCTCGGTCATGCCGCTTGGCGGAGACCGCAGAGGCAGGAATAAAAAAAACAACAAACAGCGAAACGAAAAAAAAATTAATAAACGCAAAAAATTACACCCCCGCGGACAACGGAATGAGTCTTTGTCACAATGCATCTTTGTTTATCGCTCAGAAACATGACGATACTCCGGAACCTCCCAAAAGGATCCATGACAGCCCCTGATTGGCATTCCTTTCAATATTCATCACTTTTAGTGGCGAGAGGCAAAGCTATGATGTAATAAAGTGGCACTCAGCCTCTATAGCTTTGTAAACATTTTGGTTTCTGGGCCTGGGGGCCCGGCTCTGTCAGAACTGATAAACCTTCCATGAGATTTGCATTCAGATGGGATGTGCATGTCACTTGACATCCAATCCATTTCATTATTCCATTTGGGGAATAATTTACCTTTTTATTTACCTTCAGCCATATTTGTTTATGAATTTGATAATGACTTGTATTATGAATGGTTAGCTGTATATTTAATATGACAATTTCAGCGCCGTGTGTATAAAGCTAAAAGACGTCAAACTCTATACTCTTTGTGACAATGTGCATCTGAGGATGCATATGGTAGGAAGATAAATTATTTCTAAATTATGTCTCTTCAGTCTCTTCAAACATTCTGGCCATCAAATCAAGTGTCTCTGGAGAATAATTGTGTTATCCACAATATTACATCACAAGGAAAACTGTTACAGAATCACAAGATAGTGCTCTCAAAATAAACAGACATTTAAAGGGATTAATTTAGTACCTACCAGAAAATCTTATTTGTATCCATATGCACCATCAAGAGAATGTCATAAAAATATCTCACTCCCCATTGGCAATAAGATAAATCAGGTCCAATGCTAATTCAATTCTATGCATGGCAGAATTTAAGCATCTGCAAAATACTATTGTCTCAGTATTTTCCCACCAATAAATACCCATGTTTGTCTTCCGCAAACTAATGCATTCCAAATTCTAAATCAACATTCCTTTATTCTGAAATTAACGTTAAAGCAGCCGGGTCTCCGTGTTCCTTTTTTGGCTTTGACTCTAATGTCTAATTTCGCGTGAATCTTTGGTGCTATGAAAGGCAAATCTCTATGTGATGGTGAGATGGTAAATGTATTAAAACTGGCAACCTATCAGATATTAAATCATGGAATTGTAGCCCATTTCCATTTTAATATCTATTTGTACGGGTTATCTTCATTGGATTTATTTGCCGCAGGACTACAAGCAATTCAATCCACTTGCTTTGTGTAAGGAAGAAATGTTCAAGCTCCATGTCTGACTTGGGTTCAGACAGCCCTTCATTCTTCTATTGCTTGATATGACCATTTTTGATCTCACTCTAGCATTGTATTTGTGATGGATAGCTGAAATCCACCATATTTTCCATAATTTATTTATTTTTCTTTCTCTTTTCAGACGTGGGCCATTTTAATGGTCGGTCACTTCTCCAGTGGGCGGCACACTGGTGCAGTGGTTAGCACTGTGCCATCACACTGGACGACACAGTGGTGCAGTGGTTAGCACTGTGCCATCACACTGGGCGGCACACTGGTGCAGTGGTTAGCACTGTGCCATCACACTGGGCGACACACTGGTGCAGTGGTTAGCACTGTGCCATCACAATGGGCGGCACACTGGTGCAGTGGTTAGCACTGTTCCATCACACTGGGACCAGGGCTCCATGTATGCAGAGTTTGCATGTTCTCCATGTGTCATCGTGGTGTTTACACCAGGTACTCTGGTTTCCCCCCCAGTCCACAAACATGCTGAGGTTGATAAATTGCTGATTGGCATGGGTGGCTGGTGTGTGAGTGTGCCCAGGATAGGACCTCCTGCGATCCTTACTAGGTCAAGTGGGTACAGGAAATGGATGGAACACTTCTCCAATGCCATTTCGAGGTTGACAAAGACCAGCATGCTGGCCGTTGACCCGCAGTCCGGTGGGATTCTGCACCATGATCCTGCTCTTGACTAACGTAATTAAACAGCATCTTCTCAAATGTTGTCAAATTTCATAGGGAGTGTTCATATAGATTAACATTTAAAATAAACAACAAATTTAACATAAAATCAAATCCTATGGTTCTACTGAACGTCATTAAACCACACCTCTATCTTACCAGCCAGTATCATTGTTGGGTTTGTAGCTAGTAAATAGCTGATGATCCGTTTAGCTGACTTCTGTGTATCATTTTTTTTACTATCACACTCTTGTTTTTTTCTTTTTGGGAGATTAACTGGTGGCTACATTTTCACCAATAGCTATTTCTGCTGTAATGCTAGCCTGAATAAGAACTATCACTCAAATCGGTAACTTCTACAGCCCACCAGGTAAAGAGAGACATCAGGAAGGCATCAGAGAGACTGAGACAGCATCTCTGACTAAGGGGCTTCAGTATGTGGGCAAATTTGGGGGACTTTCATGCAGGATGGGTTACAGATGCTGGGAACCTGAACAGAAACAGATGAAATCCATGAAGAATCTCACAGAGCTGCACCAGTGGCATAAACTACAATTCCCGTAAGTAGCATTAAGACTCATCCCTAGTATAACAGGTGCATCCAAAGACCCAAAGACGGATCTTCTGATTCAACTCCAGAGGGCGACATCACCACCATAGCACACTTATTCACTCTGAGAGGGCTCTACTGCATCATCACCCACATAATCATCATCATCTTCACCCCACCTCTCCTGAAGAGGACCAAGGTGACCGTATTGACTGATCTGGTCAGATCGGACCACTGTTTCCACAAACTTTTTTCCAAGCCAGATGGGAGATATAATCCCTGGAGTGCAACATGCCTAGGACTCTTTCCTTGGGAGCTGACCTGGTGGCATCTTTTCTGCAACCCACCTTCTCTCAATCCAAAAGAGTGGCTCTGTTTTGAGGTTCCTCCACATTCTCAGAAACCCTGCAGAGAAACCTCTGCTTGTACTCGACATCTAGCACATTGCAAAACAATTATGTCAGCTATTTACTGTTGCAGGTCAAATGGATGTTTTTCTTACCAGGGTAGTGAGGAGACATACACTCACCTAAAGGATTATTAGGAACACCTGTTCAATTTCTCATTAATGCAATTATCTAATCAATCAATCACAT
>JAODKN010000016.1:16306757-16329332 GCA_026774425.1 Petrocephalus zakoni | reverse complement strand
TTTTAATGTCACGCGATCTACCCGCATTACCTTCACGATCTACTGGTCGATCGCGATCGACGTATTGGGCACCCCTGACCTAGACAATATTTGTCTTAATTTTCATGTTGGCCTGCAGGAGGGAACCCAGTTCCTTGTTCAGTTGCTCAGGATTTTGATTTGTCTGGAAGTTGCAACCATATAATATAGATTTATGGTTGCTCCCGTTTGATGGCAAATTGCACTCTGAGCCACAGAATCACAGAAACTGAGGACCTCTGTTGGATACAATGTCCGCTGGATGTCAAACAAACAAAAAAACAAAAATGTGTCAGGCTAAGGGAAGTGAGAGGGACCATACTGGCTTTGGAGGACTGGTTAACCAGTGCTCTCCAGGCAAGAGGGAGGTCCATTTTAAAGCCACCCGCAGCTGTGAAACTAGGTGGTATATGGTATGGAGAGTGATTAGCAGAATCCCTCTGGTCGACATTGAAGCATCGTATACCTGGATCATAAGTCACGCGTGAGTTAAACAGGGACAAATGAGAAGGTATCTGCCCTCCACTGTGGCTACGAGTGATAGGGTGTGGCCATTCCCAAGGTCTCCAGTGAAAGGAGAAGTTTGTACCAATTCCAGCAGGGTGGCCTTCCCTTGGGTTTCTGGGTTGGAGGAGGTTCTTGTGAGTTGGTGGCCTCTATATCTCAGATTATAGGCTACTCCAGTCCTTGAAATGCTTAGTGGATCTGGCTCTGGCATGGACTCCCTTAGATGCTTTTTGTTGATATCAGATAAGGCAGTGTTTCCCAATCCAGTCCCTGGGGACCTACAGACAGTCCATGTTTTTCTCCTTCCCATCTCAGGCAACAAAAAATGCGGACTGTCTGCGGAGCTCGGTTGGAGCAAAAAATGTGGACTTTTTTTGCGGATCAGGAAACACTGAGATTAGGCATTAAAGTGACCAGGAATCTGGCATGGAGACCTAGTGTAAAGCAAACCCTGGCCGGCATGACAAAGATTTAAACACTTAGTGCTTTAGAGATGCTGAAGTTTCTTGCAGTCCGTGATCACAAGGAATATGTGCATGGCACCACTCCACTCCTCAGGGATCAGCCTACTCGGGCTAGACCGAACACCGCGGCAGAATACTTCCTAAACTCCTAATAGAGGGCACGGAGAACCCTCCTCCTCTAGGTCTGCACTTCCCAAGGTGATGTCATGCTGCACACCAAGCCTCTTTTTTCCTCTTTTAATAAAATCTGCCTTTCTATGGCTCATTCCACATGACGATCATCTCAACCTGCCAGACTGGAGGAGGCATAGGCAATGCAGCCAGCCACCCACCCAAAAATATATGTATATGTATATTGCACAGCAGCAGGCCTAATGGGACTTAGAGACCCGATGCTCTGCTGCTGAGGAAGAGATTAATTGAATGTTGCAGTCAGTGAGAAAAAAAGTTGCACCCCATAGTCTAGTCAGGTTGCTATGGTCCCCAAACTGATCAGCACCACTTCTGCAATGACTTCCAGGAAGTTAAGTGACGTGTCTCTATTCAATGGCTACCCAGTGTCTAAGGCTGATGAGCTGGTAGGGGTTGGACCTGTTTATCTCTGCCCTGGACCTCACCAAGGGTTCCTGGTAGGTGCTATTAACACTGAGGCCCCTAAGCAAGCTGTGTTCAGTACTCATAGTAGTTACTGGCAGTATAAGACTCTCCCCTTTGGGCTGCATAAGGCCCCAACCACCAGATGAGGTCCTGAGGGCCTTGTGGCCTACGATGCAGCCGGTGAAGATGATATTTTGGTGCATCTTGAAAGCTTATATAGGTTGCAGGGGGCGCAAAAGATTCATGGGCTACTGGGCTAGCCACAATCTCAGAAAGGTGCCGGCTTGGGTTTGAGGAAGCATGCTACTTGAGACTGATTCTTTCCTTCTTTATGCCCCTGGCTCTGCCCCTTTTGGAAAAAGGATTAACCTGAAAAAGCAAACTGGATGACAGAAGAGGAGGCTGGATTTCAGGCCCTGAAAATGACCCTTACCTGTCCCATGATCCCTTGCATTTGATTGGCAGTTCATAAACCAGACAGATGCTTCCAACACAGGCTTTGGCACAGCGGTGGCTCATGAGTTAGATGGTAAGGAGACTACTACCTACTTATTTCCTTGTCGCCTATATATTTTTCTTCAGCTGGCTAACAAGGCCACAGTCCACAGTCCATGGCCCTAATTTCCCTGTTCCAGGAGGAGCTGGGATTAAGTGAGGACATCCTCTCAGAATGTCCTTCACCAAACTGTGCTGTCTTCTTGTGTTCCTCTCCTAATTTGTCTGTCTGGGGCTTGGGCTCATCCACCACTGTTACCTGTGTACCTATTGTACTCACACTCCACCATAAGGCATCCACTCTCCCACTGATGAGTAAATTAGTAGCAGCACAGGCACATCCAGCCAAACTTTGGAGTAGAGACAGACTTGTGGACCTCTCCATGCATCAACCCATGATCAGTCGCCTCTACCTGATACGTCTACATAAAGTTGCCTAGTCTTATGGAGAAAGCAATCAGGACCCGAGACTACGCCTCTCATGCCAGTTGAATAATTCTCTATTCAAAGAGTCAAATCAATCCTGCTATTAAGGAGGTTGTGGTGGTGTCTTCTCCTAAGGTCTTGAAGTCCATCACATAGGTTTGGACCTTGGAAGCTGAATCCAATACGTTTTTCTGTTCTCAAGTAGCCATGTTACTGCTTTGGAGAGCATCTGCAGCTACTGATACCAGATGCCAAGAGTCCAAAGACAAAGCCTAGATGCCAAGTGAAGAACCCTGCAGGAAGATAAACCAGGAAGACAAAGCCTAGAGGCCAAGTGAAGAACCCTGCAGGAAGATAAACCAGGAAGACAAACTGGCATAAGAACCGCAGCTAACTAGCAGCAATAATCAGCAGCGAGCTTCTCTTCCCTGGTTTGCTTCTAAAGTCTGAAGTTCTTTCAGCGGGGAATTCCTCTGGAGGATATCTGTGACCGTAATGCCTTGGTTTCCCCCACTGGGCTGGAGAAGAGGTGACAGTGCAGCTGTTACCAACTGGCAACGAGAACTTAGCAGGAACCTCTCATTGTGAGCGCCTTATTTTTACAGTGTTCTCTGATTTCACCCATCGCACCTCTCCCAACTCTTGACCCTCCTGCATGCGCGCCTCTGTATCCCTGCGCCGCTGTGGTACACTAGGGTACCTTCATTACACTTCCTGTCAGAGAAGGGGCGCTCTTTCTCACTTTTTCGGCGCTATATTTTCTCTATTAACTTGGCAGACCTTTAAATGAAAGAATTAATTCAATTCTACAGTAAAGCCGTAAACAGTTGCCGATGCTCTCTCCTCTCTGTTTACCTTTTGCCAACAGCTATAAAAATCAGGCTTTACAGGGCTATACACCATGGTCAAATAAAAAAGGGGGGATTTATGACAAACAAGAATAACTTGTTTTGGAAACCTGCTTAAAGTGTCTCCAATAAAAAGAAACCAATCAGGCCCGCTTGACTCTCTTCCCCCTCCGTGTTATATGATAGCGCGAGAAAAATGTGCTGCATTAGTTCCATAATTCTCAAGTGAGCAGCACAGAGAGATAAGTGGAGTGGTCGCGCCCTCCATTATAACACGGCAAGTTGTACCTTTTTACCATTAGTTCAGGAATAACACAACAATGACATCACTGCTTTCCTGACGGACGCTATATTGAAAGATTGTTTCGCTGGATATTTTATTGGCATGCTATGGTTTCGTGGTTCTCGAATCCCGATCCACTGGATCACACATCTTTAGAGAAATCCTTAGTGGGCAATGACTTTGCAGAGTCGGGTGCTTGACGTTAACGGAAGGAATCGATATCCCTTTTGACCACTGCTTTTTTTTGCTAGCATTGGCATGCCTGATGTTATATTCACTGTACAGCGCAGCTTTCAGGGTTATCAATTTACACGGCTGGAAATTTTACCGAACCAATTCAGGCTGGGTACATTGCCGTTGGGTACAACACCTGGATCCCTTAGGTGACCCAACATCACAAATCCCCATGAGCAGCACCTGGCCTGCTTCTGCTGCACTGCATTTTGTCTGTCTGCCCGGTCATTCACGCAAGTGACTGACAGGCGTGTAACATCCCGACGGCATGGGGCACGGAGATTGTGGGTGTCACCGGTGACTAGAACAAGCGGAAGGATGGTCACTGTTCGAGGACTGTTCATCCATGGTGCTGTCTGACTGGGACCTCCAGAGGGTCATTCGCTCACACCCGATTATTACAGGCTGATGTTCGATTTAGAACATTCTTCTTGTTTCTGCTAATTACGCTGATAGGACTCTGGGTTCCAATGCATTTAAACTACTGAAATTGTGACATGTTGCACAATTTACACAGCCCCACTCCACAAGTGCTGGTGCAGATACCAGACTCTGGGAATAAATTCAGCCAGTCTGTAATCAGGGAGGAGAGACGCGGTCCCCAGCGGCACATGCATCTTCTCGCCCCCCCACTCGGCAACGTGGCCCCCTTTGGCCGCCTCACCGGGGAATGTTTATCGGACCACGGTGCATATTGATTGAGGAGCTGTAACGCAGGGGTGAGGCGCTGGCTAAACGTGTTGACAGATTGCCACCAGAGGTCTGTGCCTGGCTGAGAGGAGACAGGTGTCTGGCAATGCGGACAGCTGGCAGTCTGTGCACAGGGCCCTGCACGTATTTATTAGATGAACAGACTGCCTGGGCTTACAGAGGTAGAGGGAACGCCCGGCCCCATGGTAGAAGCAGCCCCCTCAAAACCTCACTACATATCAAGCAGCCCTAGACACACCAGAGCCAAGGTCTCAAGCCTGGGCATCCATTTTTTGTGTCATTTCCCTGTGATATTTCTGTGCCAGTAGCTCAAAGAGCATTCTGTAGACCTTAACTTTTACATGACCTGCAAAATTGGGTGATCTCTGGACTGGCCAAAAGGGCTGGCTAGCTGGTTGGGTCCCTCCTGCCAACACACGCTTGTACAGGTGGAAGATAAGCTGTAATGCGTGGATGGATAATAGCAGTGCGAGCTCAAGCAAGTATGACTGGGAGCTAACCTTAAAGCCCCACTGTGCGCAAATAACCACTTATAAACAGTGATCAGACTGGAGGGGCGCCATTCATATGCTACATATGTCCAATTTTTTGCGCATTACACATTTTGCAATTTACAGTAATTCAGTTCCATAATCCATATCAATATCTTTGTATGCATAATAAAAAATTATGTGCATTTTTAAATTAATCAATTTATTAATCAAATTGTTATTTTTAAAGTTTATTTCTTAAAAACATTAAAGATTTAGGGTACTAAAGGATGGATGAATGGATGGATAGACGGATAGATACTTTAGTTCTAGTTACATTAAACAAAAATAAAGGGTACAGTTTTAAGAATGATTCACTGTGTGTATTTCTCCTTACAGTCTGCCATCCTCTCGTTTTTTCTCTTCCCCCTTTCCCTCTCCTAACTCCTTTTCTCTCTCTCCCTCTCTCTCTGGCTCTGCCTCCCTCTCTCTCTCTCTCTCTCTCGCTCTGTATCTGACGGCAATTGTATATTTGTTCCTTCACGGCTCCTCGTCCTCAGATTAGATTTCTCCTTTCTCATTACCGGCCTTAATAGACCCTTCAGACCTCATTCCAGCTTCAGATATTATCTGACCCGTATAATTAATTAATTATAGCCCAAATATTATAGATTATTAAAAATAGCATAACTAATAGTGTAATATCTCAAGCTGTCGAGTTTAATAGTCAACATTGTCTTGGTTGGTCTTATCAGCCAGAGACACCCGGCCAGAATATTGATTTCTGGTCATTTTAACCGTCATCTGCCATCGTGATGGGGGAATTGTCAGATTTTAACCAGTCGGGGCTCATTTGAAATCGTTAAATTGTTGGCGCCGCTCTGAGCCACAAATGATATTTTCGTTCCCTTAAAATGCGCTATATTTTGCTTAGAGAGGAAATTGTCGAGAAAACGGACCTGAGTTTGGGATTTGCGATCTCTCCTGTTT
This sequence comes from Petrocephalus zakoni, assembly GCA_026774425.1. Lineage (NCBI taxonomy): Eukaryota > Metazoa > Chordata > Actinopteri > Osteoglossiformes > Mormyridae > Petrocephalus > Petrocephalus zakoni. The sequence continues at coordinate 16,323,289 of JAODKN010000016.1, read as the reverse complement.
TCAGGCTAGAACAATGGGATTTCTCTATAATAATAGTCTTCGCAGAGGAGTGTCTTTGCCAAGCTATGTAGTTTTTGTTGCGCTCTAGTATTATTATAATTATTATCCTCATCATTATCAATATTTGAATTCGCATTATTATAAGTTGCAAGACTGCAGAACGAACAACAATAGTATTGTACTAGAGGTGGCGACTAATTTACTGTATAAGTAGCTGGGTACATTTTTAGAAATAAAAGTAGAATGCGGTATAACGTGTAAATAATCTGATAGTCGGACAAGCTACATGTTTAATATAAACCCACTTTCGGACACGTTTTCTGCAAGAGATGCTCTGGTTTCTAATTGTGATTTATTTGTATGATCACATTAATTTAATAACTAAGTGGCGTCGAGGAGCGCATTAACCTTAATTAAGATCATTAGTGTCAGAACTTGGTTCTCAGGTGCTGGTTGGTACCTGGAGATTTTCCGATCGCCCGTCTTTAAGCAGCGGCGGCTCGGCGCGCAGTGGGAGCGGAGGCGGGGGCTTGTTTCCTCGGATAAATCGCAGCGGAGAAACGATAACGAAAGCTGAAATGATAGGTTAGGCATTGATTAACTTTTTCGCCCCCTCGGATGCGCGTTTATCCCTTTTCGGGTGGGAAATGCCTTGATTTTTGGGCGACATCAGGCTAGATGGCGACAGAGCGGTGAAAGCGCCTTGGAGTCTGTAGCTGAAACTTCTGCATTTGGCTAAATAACGTATAAGAGAAATAAAACTTATTAAAACTTTACAACTCTGTCATCCGCCATAGACACAAAAACCTCTCATTTGTGAATCTCTCGACTGCGCATCTGCCTTGGAAGCAAGAATAATTCCGAATTTACGATTCGTTAAAAAGGAGGGAATTTAATTATGCTTATGTGAATTACGTAATTGCATCAGATGTATACGTATGAATCACATTTATTGACTTTAGAAATTGTTATCAGAATATTATCATAGTAAAAACGAGCATATGTTGTGTATATTATAAATTGCAGTTTCCGCTCCTTTGGATATGCAAAACACGTGGTACGTGTTGCATACGGGCCTGAAAATAGAATATCATCCCAAAAATTAAGCACATTCCCTTCCTCCCCTTTAAAAATGTCGCTTGTTCAGCAATAATTACCGTTATTTGTCCTCCAGTGGTGCACAAGCATAGTAATTTGTGAATAATTTTTCCCGTCGCCTCTTGTGTTTAAAAGCGTAGGGCAGATATGCACGTATCTGTGTTACTAAAATATGTAGCTACATATCCCATAACGCTTACACTTTGTATTAATACGGTTAATGGTTTGCTAATTTACGCCAGTAGATTGCTCGGTTTTGTTATTATTATTCGTTAAAAAGTGAGCTGAAAAGTCTCATATCAGAAGCTGATTGTACATTTCATGCAGGTAATTTAACTGTAATATGATTAAGCAGTCTAATTTATAGTACGATTTTACTCTTGCAATTTAATTGAGCGGGCGGCCGTGTGAACGGTGGACCCTCCAATTTACTGAGGATGGAGTAGGATCCCACACTGGGCAGAAAGGGGTGTGGTCGACGTCATTTACATGCAAATTACTACACATTACCGCAATACCTATATCTGTATATTATATTCTGGGTTTATACATAACAATGCATGTGATCCACGCGTTCCGCTGATGGGACGGACATGGAATTCATTTCGTGTGTTAGAAGTCGAACCACAGCGCTGAGACATCTTAAGAATATCATAGTGGGAAAAATACGGTAGAAATACATCCATGTTGGTTAAATTTATAAGAGAAATAGTCTACAAGTTTGACATAGTTGTGGATGATTGTAATCACCCTGTTATTACGGAAAATTGCCTTACTTATTCAATCGCTTATTAATAGAAATATTGATATTGAGATATTACTTTAAAGTTAAAGTGACTTTCAAAAAAAAAGATATTACTTGTCAGAACTGATAAAGAACTCGAAATAATCAATGACGGCACTCGAGGAGACGAAGTCAGAATAAATTAACACGCGGCCCGTCAGCTGTGGGGCGCTGAAACATCATCGCCGGCTCGTCGTCGTAATTATTATTATTATTTACTATAATTATTACACTGCAATATGCAATTTGTCTGGCGTGCTTTGTGACGTATTTTACACACATATGTTAAGGGACAGACTTTAAATGGCAAAAGAAATTAAAGAACTATTTACATAAAATGTTTAATTTTATCTTTAGTTACATGCCATATCAGTTTTCAGTTGTCACCTATATTTGAACATTTTGAATTTTATCTTAAATGCACAATCTGTATTTTCAGAGGATATGCTTTAATCGTGTATCATAAGCACGTGTTTTCGTTATTTTGACATGATATGATTTTGGGAAGTGTTCTATAAATGTTATCAACGAGGGAGACGCGAAAGCGTGGACTCATCTGCTTACACAAGGCAATTACACAAATATTGCCAAAATATTTAAGCACGGCGTTATATTTAAATACGGCAAAAATGAATATAGAAATGGCGAAGAAAGGCCATTAAAGGCATTGTAAGTAAGGACACTGATGGAGCCTGATTCCGATCTAATAGCTATTACATTAGAGATTGGAGACTGCGGCCGCTGCTGCAGAATCCCCAGCGCCGGCACCGTCTCCTCTCCCTGGGGGTTAGCGCTCTGACGGGCTAATCATGTCCACCCCCACCAAAATTACAGCTGATTGTTTTACCGATTATTTTCTCCAACTTTTAATTCCTTCTTTCCAAAGGATCATTGCCCGCGGTAATTGCGAAAGCCCTGTCCTTGTAGTCCTCACTGGCCCGACATAAAAGGAAGAAATAATCTCATTTTGTTTTGGCGCCTTCATTAAACGAGTTTTGATTTGCGTCCCGTTACTATTACCGCTGTAACTGCGAAACAGGGGGAAACTAAAATTCAACATGGAACGATGCAATTAAATAATTAGCAAGATTGATGGCGACAGGCCAACTCTTTTTAAAAAAAATTAAATTAAAAAAATCAATATTTAACTAAAAAAAACGTATAACGGGCAGCCCCGTTAAAAAGAAAGATGATATTTTTGCAACACCCGAAAATATTGATATCTAGGAGGCTAACTGATTAATAAACGGTGGAATAAGTGTTTGTATTGGGCTTTGTGAAGTAGTCTGAATAGACAGTAAAATTCTGAGATGTGAATATATGTTTATAATAGTAATAATTATATATAGTTGGCAAAATAGAAAAAAAACACTTTCCCATTTACGTTAGTTTAGTGGCCTGTAAACTGCAATAAAATCAAAAGATGGCAAACGTGGAGTTTGATGTAGAGCACTTACATATTTTTAAAAAGCAAATGCGGGGTTCAGTCGCCGCGTTATGATCGTGTAATTATTTAAAGAGACTACCGTTATTATCACAATCGCACAGCCCTTTTGACCCCCGTCCAAAAACGAAAGAGGCAGGGAAAAAATAAGCCTATTTAGATGCTTTCCAGTCGAGTGGAGTAGCGCTGAAACAGAGCTGACAGCTAAGTATATCATAAAGTGCATCATCCCTCACGCCCCGCTCGGATGTGCTCCCTCTCCCGCTCACCGGCCGAGATTACAGGCTATTAGAAGCACGGGATTAATTTGTAGCCAATTACAATCCGCCGCTGAATATGAATGCATAAATAAGGCGCCGCCTGTGTGCGTGTGCGCGCGTGTGTGTGCGTGCGTGTGTGTGTGTGTGTGTGTGTGTGCGCGCCCGATCGGGGAGGGGGACACGCCGCAGGGACATAAATGGTGTAGGGTCCTGGGGGGACTGTTAAAACTCAAAAAAGGTGTGGAGCAGGGGAGATCAGCATCCAGCAGTGGACCTCCACCTCCTGGTTTTGCCGGGAAACTCTGCTGCTATACTTCAAGTGGATTCGCCAAAGATCCATAGCTCCGCACAAGTATTGTATCGCCTAGCTGATTTTCTGAATTTCTTTTTGATTTAACCCCCCCATGTTTGATTCTCATTTTTTTTTAGACTGTAGAGACGATCGTTGTTTCTTTGAGTATTAATTCGATTCGCAACTGTCCGGAAGATTGCTCTACCATCTGGTAGGGAACCATGAATCGGGACAAGGTTCAGTTGGGTGACATCTCCATTGTTCCGCAAGCGCCCGGTGTGGCCGCCCAGACCGCAGTGGTGGTGGCCGCCTCTGAGAGCATGGACAGCCATGGAGAGAAGCGGCTGTCTGCCAGCGACCTGTCGGTCTTCTCCTGCCCTGCGAGCAGAGACAGGCTGACAGCGGACAGTCGAGAAAACTCGCCCAGACAGGAGCCAGTCGTGGCCGCTCCCTCAGCGCTCCATCGGACGACCTCCTTCTCAGTTCTGGACATTTTGGATCCAAATAAATTTACGAGTAAAAGGCAACAGCCCAACCGGACAGGCAGCACTTACTCAATCGGGACAGAGAACAGAGTTACCGAAGATTCAGCTATTGCGATAGATCCGAAATCGTACGCGGAAGACTATGAGAATTGTAAAAAGCCAACGGGATTGCTAAGTAAGTAAAGCTGAAACCATTAGCTCTGTTTGTGGAATTAATTTAATTAGCATTCGTGTTCGATTGGATAATGTTTTTTGTTTAGAAGTTTGATTTTTAAATTTGCGATAAAATGTGAATAATTCTCGTTAATGTCATGCTGCATTTTAAAAACCTTGCACATCGATAGTAAACACAAGGAAGCCATCAGCTAAAAATGAGAAATAGGAAAAATAAGTGAAAATGTATAAAATATTGAACAACGAGTTCCGTTTTAATATGACCTTTCTTTACAAATTAAAAGCTGGAACGTATTACTTTATAACAGGCATATAGCCTCTGGTTTAATAATAATGTAATACTGTTTCCTATGCTACGTAATTTTACAAAACTTACACGGCGAAGCAACAGGTTCGTAATTAAATTTGTCAAGTTATTACCGAGTAAGCACAGAATGCCTAAGCAAGTAACAAACTTCATCCTGTGTTTTTATAATGCAATACCCAATTGTCTTTTGGGTTTTTTTTTATAACTATCGTTAACTAATAACTAACTACTCGCAAATGAAAATTCAAGACTAAAAGAAACAAAATCGAAAACATGTATGTTAAAAAAGCAGTTGTTACCTTAAAAAAATAATTTTGCATGCTATATGCTTCCCTCTAAATTGTCCTTTTTTGGTGTGCCTAACATCAGGCTAAACATAATCGGGCTGAGGGTATTTTAAAATGATTTGACGGAATGTGTTATCAAAACACTACTGAGGTTAATTATGCCCGTGAAATAAAACAGAAAACGTAAACATCAAACAGCACACGTTATACAACAAACACTTTACCGCAAAGTCTGTAAACGAATGCATCTTTCTTTTGATACGTTTCCAAATGCTAGGCAGTACAAAATATTATTTTATGTAAATGAGCCGGCATCGTGCCTATTTTATCCTAAAAGTATCATTTGGGAACCTTTGTTTGTTGCAGACGTGAGTAAATTTGGTTTGCTTCCCCTTCGGTTCGCCTTTATGCACAAAACAGACTAATTGTGACAAAGACGCTGCTTATCAAAAAAAAAAAACAATTAAATTCTTTCGATTACATTTAAGGTAAAATGTGCTTAGCAGCGTTAAAGAGGCACGATAATGAGTTGAAATCGCCCTAAAGAGACGTGTAGGACGGCCTGGTCGATATCCTATTATCGAATTGTGCGTATCTCTTTCAGACACCTTGCAAACTCCCCTCCAACATCTAAATTATAGGGTCAAAATTCAGATAATTACTCGATTAAAACCTATTATACTTATTAAGGGAGGTTATTGATCGGAGGTTGTCTGCTTTCCAAAGAGACGTGAGATTGCTTTTCCCGTCTCGTTCAAAATCAAAACTAAGTCATTTTCAATACTGCTTTTCCCTTTAACAGAAAAGAAGACATTTGGAATACTTTTATGCTAAGTTGGGCTTCCAAAAATCGAAGCGGTAGATGGATATTGAATTTAAAAGCTACACAGGCTTCCCAGTGATAACAGAAATGCCGACCTCTGACTTTCTGTGAAGTTTTTCTTTGGTGCGTTAAATTTTAAAATCAAGTCATGGGTATGAGGAAAAAGGTATATAAGAACTACAACAGAAGGCATACAGTCGATTTAGTGGTCAATCGAGTCATTTATTGGGGTAGCTTTATTTACAACTTAAAATAACCAAACCCATCCATATTAAGGACGGAGACATAAGATTCGTTAAATGCGGCGTTCACGTTTCTCACACGAAGGCCGTTTATAAACGTCTTAGCTGCACAGGCCTGCATAAAAAGAGGGGAAATATCTTGCTTCCGGTTGAAATATTTTTGGAATACATATGAATACGTGGTGGAATCCATCCAGAAAAACATATTAGAGAATAATATATATGTCTATATATGTATATACTATTATTATTTTTAAGGAATACTAAGCTTACAGTATTGCGGAAAATAGGCCTATATTAGGCTCATAAAGTCCTGCTGTGGCAAATCCATCTTCTGCATGGACTTCAGATAGAATAGAGACACCATGAAGTTGCAGTAAAGAAAACATAAGGTATTAACTCGTTTTCATTTGGACACTCCTCTATCTTTGGATGAGGGGAAATATTTATAAAGGGAAATAAGTCAGCTATAGTTCTTTTTGTACTTTAGCCCAAAATTCTATTATAAATCACATACCTTGCGGTTTGCACATGTTTGCATAACGTTTTGCTGATGTATACCAAATTATCTGTAAATAATCCAAATGCTACGACTTGGTCCCCTCCCCCCCCAGAAGACGGGTACGCCTACAAAACGGACGAGTGCGAGAACGACTTCAGCAGAAGCCCCGGCAGCGAGACCCAGGACGAGCTGTGCAGCGAGGAGAGCAGCGGCGGCATCGCCGGCAATGTGGACTCGGAGCTCTGCCACCCTGACGACGACGAGCCGGTCACCCGCAGCTCCAGTCCCACCGCACAGCAGAACCAACAGGGCGGACAGGGCGGCCAGAGCCAGCAAGCCAAGCCGAAGAGGAAGCGATCGGGCTCCGATTCCAAATCGGGCAAGCCCCGAAGAGCCCGGACCGCCTTTACCTACGAGCAACTCGTGGCTCTGGAAAACAAATTTAAGTCCACCCGGTACCTGTCGGTGTGCGAGAGGCTCAATCTGGCGCTGTCACTCAGCCTGACAGAAACCCAGGTGAAGATCTGGTTTCAGAACCGTCGGACCAAATGGAAGAAGCAGAACCCGGGGGCTGACACAAGCGCACCTACCGGGGGCGGGGGTCCGAACGGCCCGGGCAGCGGACTGGGGGGCCTGAGTCCTCTGAGCCCGTCTCCCCCCATGGGCGGCCATCTGTCGATGCACGCAGGCTACCCGGGCCACGCGCCCGGGGGACTGGTGTGTGCCACGCAGCTGCCCTTCCTGCCCAGCCCGGCCGTGCTCTCGCCCTTCGTGCTGGGATCTCAGACTTACGGCACCCCCGCCTTCTACGCGCCGCATTTGTGAGGACGCCCGCAAAGTTGGAAATAAGCCTGTTTTATACGAAGCCAAACTCGTTTGTCTGTTAGTTGTAAAAATACGCCGAATTAAAAGGAAAAAAAAAAAACATCGACGAAAGAGTGAAGATTATTTTGGATCTTTGTGGGGAAATAAAGTGGAAAGGACAGTACTTTTCGGACTATGTTTCAGTGCATCTATTGGGCAAATGCATCTAATGCTGAGGATGTTCACAAAGTTTAGTGCAAATGTCTCGTTTAATTCGTCGTGTCTGTTATGGACTATTAATGGCTACCAACTAATTACATATGTCTTTCTTTTGTATCTGTAACTTAATTTAATTTTTATTTTGTTACATTGTATGTTTTTTTGTGTTTGAGCCACGCGTGCATATTTAATTAACGGTGATGCATATGTAAGTCATCAGCCACACATTTGGATGCATTTTTTAAAAGATTAGAAAGGTGGAATGGTTAAAACAGGTTTGTCCTGAAAAAAAAATACTCATGCCACTTAGGAAGGCACAACATTGTTCATACGGAACGGCTTGTAATACGTATACGTATTGTTTAATTAAAACTGTGTATGATTGGTAGGCAAAAAATGTAAAGTTATTTTTAAACTTAAGTTTGCCAAATTCTAATTTCATTTTGGATTCTCCACAGAAGGATAAGTGAACAGACTGTAGAGAAATTCTACAAAATGTTCGAGTGTCACTTAACGACGACTTTGTTTCACTTGAAAAAAAAACGAGGCACGTGCCAATCCTGTGTATATCGCTTATTATACTGACGAATTTTTAAATTATTTATTGTAAAATAAAGTGACTCATAATAGATATTGACCAGAAGAGCACTTATACAAAGAGGGATGATTGAATAAATAAACCTGTTAATATGTTGTAAACAAATCTGTGGTATTATTTCCATATGGATTTATTTTTTAAAATATTTGCCACCTGTCTGACTAAAATGACTACAAATAACTTTAGATGTGGTGAAATATGAATGTGCTTTTATATGTCTATGCATTCCGACAATTAAGTTCACGTTTTCTTAAAGTTTAAATTAGCAGGCCTAATAAAATCTTGGGTGAAAAGCTACAGTGTAAAATAAAGGCCTTATTACTCTGAAGAAAAACGTGCCATACATGTGCCAATGCGCCATTCCACCTTACACTGCGATACAAATGCAAAAACAATACTATCGAGAAGGAAATGTTTTAGTTTTGACATAATACTGTAAATTGAACAACGAATCTTAGACGTTTTATTTGTTTTAAACGACGACGTACTATACAGCGAAATCCAAATAATCGAAGGTTGGATTACATTTAAAATGACAGAATTAGAAAATAACTTGGGGTTCAGATGTTGCGTTATGTTTGGCTGCCTGTTGCATTTACCGATGTATTAAATAATGTGTCCAGCTTAGGTGATCGACTTCGGTTAAACACCTCCAGCTTTAAGCCAAGTTGTTATTCCCTAAATAACTATTTACTACACGACATGGAAAATGACTGCTAAAAATTTTTTGTGGACGGACCTGAAACATTGTAACACTTATACATTTTACGACTTTCCAAATTGAAGGCACAGGCCACATTTTGTGTTCACTGGTACAATTATACTATTTAAGAATGTAGTCCTATATGAGTCGCAAGTTCTGCAATTTATTGTGAATATTTTAAAGCATGACCACTAAAAGACTGCCGTTATCCGGATGAGTAAGAGGAGGCCTACTTTCAGGTTTTCATACCAGGCATTTCCAACGCTTAAAGCACGCACATGTAAAAACAGGGGGGAAAATCAGTTTTTTTAAAGTACAATTTTAAAGGTTTTCCTTTTTAGAAACGAACTCACTTTCCAAAGCTTGAGGACATCTCGCAAATTCACTGGGTCTGCAATCCTGTATAGTTGTTTAATTGTTCGTGATTCTAATAATTCTGATAGGTACAAAGTTGTCAGAAAGCCTACCCCAAATACCCCCAGAGTCAGACACAAATATGTGTTATTAAAGTGTATAAAGGCGAACTACATTGTCCAACGTATTTCTAAATTATTTGTCAATTGTGCGTACTTAATATTTAAATACATTTGTTTGGTTTCCTGGTTTTAATTCGCACATTAATTTAAATACTTAAATCATTAATTACCTCATGCAACAGTTCGCTAGAGGTTATTCAAGGCGGATACCGAAGGATGTACCTGGTTAAAGACAGTTTTTAAGCACGATAAAATCCAACCATTTACATACACGCGAAAATATTTTGGATGGAGCCTTTTTATGAAGATGGGCAAAGTGACAACGAATAATTAGAGCTGTTGGGCAGAGAAATGACTGCAAGGGGCACAAGGTGCACAGCTCACAGGAACATCAGGCCGGAGCACAATTCTAATAAAGGCTGGCCCCCATATTTGCCACTTATCTCTGCTGTACGTCTCCGCGCCTCCCAAACGCGGTGCAGAGCACCTATCTACCCTAATAATTTTTCAAATAGACTGCATCCTAAGTGCATTCTCGTTTATTTTACGGCGGCACCGCCTTACACTCATTCACAAGCTCATTTAAAAATAAGTTTTTAAGATAAAAACCATTTACACAGCGTGTGTTTCCGAAGTATAGTAATAGTGCTGGAGACACCTCCAAACCAGTGAATCCGAAATTGATTGTAAAGGATTTGCCAGCCGGTGGTACACGGCCGCAACGTTTAGCGCACCGTCTGATTATAATTACTGCGGCTGTTAAAACACCCAGGTGACCACAAGACGAAGGCTTTTAAAACCAAACGGAAGCGCGGTCCTATCCCAGAATATTCAGGTTCCTAGTATTACCGAAAATACTTTTGTCTGGTCGTTGGTCCGCTCTCAGGGCTGCCAACTTCGGTCACCTACCTGGAGTGAGACTATCAATTCGAGACAAGTCTGCACACCCATGCGCACGTATTTACACGTATGCAACAGTTTTATTGCCTCGTAAATAGCCTGTAGGGGTTGCATACTACCCCAACGCATTTGATGCAGCTAATTTGACGTTTATAGTGGAATAATACAGATTTGCTGTTTGAGCTCTTGTGCGAATGTCACGCAGGATGCGTGAGAGGTGACAGCCCTGCATTACAGCGACTGCCCAGCCACATTCAGCACAGGCTGACGGCCCTGCCGTCTAAATGACCAGCAGTAGGTAATCACCGGCAGCCAAACGCTGCCCACTTTTATGTATGATTTTATATACTGACGGTTCCCTATCAAGTGCTGGATCCGCTGGATCTGGCAGGACATCTACGGCCCTACAACAGCCACAGGGATGACAAACAGTAACTGATTAGGCTGGGAAATGTGGAGAAATGGTGAGCGCGCCAGTACAAGTACGTTATAAGATCAACTGCTTGGCCTGGAGCAGCGATGTCAAGGGGAAACACCTACCCATAATTCAATAGGGTTTATCGTTTAAAACCATTATTGGCAAGATTCCCCGTGTCATGGGTTGTATTATCGAGAGACATACAGCTTAGTTCGTTCATTATAAGCAAATAAGATGGTTTTAAAATTAAGCTGATCAACTATTAAATTGGACAAGTGCACAGCAATGCAAACAAATGTGCCTAAGAATATGATACCTGTGTACTGTTGCACACGGTCTATGTAACAAAGAAAAATAGATGTGAAACTTTCTGTGAAGTTATCGGATATAATGTATTTTTTCGAAGTACTGATGTTTTGCTGTAGTGACCAATCAGTGTGAAAATAAACCTTTATCTCTCTGCTTGGTACTCCAGGAATTTAGTGGAAACATGAAGCCACATCCTCAAACCAGCGAACTGTGGATGGATGCCAAATTACACATGCTTGATTATTAGTGCAACACTGCTGATTTAATGAAAGATAATGTCTCACTTAAAAATCTAGTAGCATAGCATTCTACGGCAGGACTGGGACTACAGTGCCAAGGACAAGGAGTTTACAAGGAAAGGGACAACCAATGTTACAAAATCTCTTTATCCATCACAAAAATCACAAAAGGACAAAACATTCATATTCAATTGAAAACCTAACAGGAGGATACATGATAGTCAAAGTTCATATAAAATGTGTATTGCTGCAAGTAAGGATATTATGGTTCAAATTATTGACGTTGTCAGAGTGGCATAATTAGTGTGACACTGACATTTGCTACAATTCTGACGTGCAACAACAAAATCAGGCCAGTTTTTAAATCCTGCCCTTCTGAAAGATCAATATGGCCAAAGCCTAATTCAAGGCATAGTTGAACTGGTTGGCAAACTTCTCGTGTTTCCTTTTGTCCATTCGATTCATGGCTTCTGTGACTCGTCTCATGGAGCTCCTGCACAGGATGGGAGGAGAAAAAAAAGATGGGCCGTTTGTATCGCTCTAATGAGCTTCTACAGGTCTGCTGTTCAGAGGCTAGAGTCCCGAGAATTTCAGAATTAGCTTTTGGCTCAGAGAAGTCGCTTGGGTTTCGCCCTATGCCCCCTGGGCTCAGCACGACCGCTCTCCCTCATAAAGACATCTCTCTGAGGAGTGAGGCGGCAACCTATCCATTCCCTAGCATACAAGACGGTCAAATACAAAATCAATACTTACAGCGCTGTAACATATTCTCTAACATAAGCCTATAGTCCCACTGCAACACAGGAATACCATTCAGTGAGATATATATGTATACAAAGATATTACAGTATGAGGGTTTTTACGATGGATAACTTCTCAGGCCACATAATTTGACCTTAGTTGTCTTTTGTTACGCACAGCCATGTAGCGCAGCACTCACTTGTTGAAGACCTTCCTCTCTAGCCTGGAGCGAGAGGTGTTGGCGCTCTGTTTGAGGTCCGTAAGGTTGGGGTTCTTCCTCTTCTTACCCTTGCCCTTGGAGCCTTTCTTGCCCTTCCCGTAGGACTTGGAAGAGCCCAGATCCTCTCCTGTGGCGGCCTCAATCTCTCGCATCAGCTCCGGGTCTCGCCAGTCTGCACCGGTGTGGGTGTAAGCACATTAGCACCGTGAGGTGGCAGGTGTAAACACACCGACAGTTATGCCCTGACCTTCCTTCCCGCGGTGTTTGCTTACTCGCATGCCTGGCCTACGAGCTCCTGAAAGGCTGGAAGCCTGGCTTGAACTGCCCGAGAAATAACAACGCACTGGGGGAAGCCTTGGCAGCGATTTAAAAATCGACTGGCAAACTTTGCAATGCACAGGAGCACCGAGTAAAACGAGGAAAAACAAACAGTCTTTGGGAACATCTCAGTGAAGGCGGCCTCTCCTCCCAGCCAGGCGAAGTTAGAAAACAGGATCCTGTAGCTCAGTGGATCATTACGTGGTTTTTGGTCATCCTGCTAATTCCAGTGAAAGTACGGTTTTGCGTTGCTTAACAACAGGGATGCAGTCTGAGAAATTCCATGTGAGGCAATTTTGTTGTTGTGTGATCGTCATACAGTATTTATTCACACAAACCTAGATGATATAGCCTACTACACACCAAGGCTAATGTAAACTTTTTTTTAATAAGTACACTAAAATAATGATAAAAAAGTACAGCATAATAAATACATAAAGCAGTAACACAGCTGTGTATCATCATTACCACGCATTATGTGCTATACATAACTATGCGCTAAACTTTTATACGATTGGTAGCGCAGTAGGTCTGTTTACACCAACATTACCACAAGCAGGTGATAATTACGTTGCGTTGTGATGTTACGATGGCTATTAAATTACAACAGCTACGACGTTATTAGGCGATAGGTATTTTTCAGCTCCGTTATAATCTTGCGGGAGCCTCCTCATCATATATGCGGTCCATTGTTGACCAAAATGTAGTTATGCGACACATGACTATACTTGATTTAAATTTACTACTATGATAACATGAAAAAATGAAAACATTAGTTCTGACAAACATCTGGCTTGATCAATCACCTCTCATCTGCTTTTTTGTTTAAAAAAGGGGGGTCTCCGATATTAGTTACAAATTAATTTGGGGAGATATTTAGATCCCCCTGGGGTGCGGGGCCAAAAGGCAATCCCCTAATTACAAGCGGCCTGTGATCTGCTTGCTTAAGGCTCGGCTTTTGTTGGCCTCATTCCCAGCTGTGTGATCAGAAAGGAGTTATTATAAAGCTAAGCTGGGCAAAGCCACCACCCCTCCAAGCAGACTCACATATCAGTCAATGGTACCCCCCCCGACACCCTCGCGTCAGAGCAGCACGGCCCACACGCTGCACACACAGCTGTGACTCTGCCCCCCGCCAGATGGACAGAATAAACGGGGTGGGGGCCATCGCAGCCATCACTAAGTGCAGCCCCACTGCTACCCATAATGCTTAGCTATTTGCTGTGGCAGAGAACAGGAAAGGGCTGCGTTCAGAATAAATGTTTAAAAAAACTGACAACTTTCTGGTGCTTCCTATGCTCCTGAAACTGTAAATACATGCACAGGTTATTCATGCATATTCTTGTGTAGCTTCAGAATTACAAACAGCCTTTTAGAGAACATAAGAAAGCATATCAGAGCAGTTGAATACAGAGCAGTGTAGTAGCGGATTCTAAGTCCGTCAAAACTTCTTTTTAGCCCTTTAAAACTATTTTTGATGGGTTTAATTAGCAGAGCGGTACAGCATTTTTTAATCTTTTATTATTAATTCATATTAATCTAGGCTCCAAAGAAGCCAAGGGTTTCTGTGTTTCTTTAACCGTCACCAAGTCGAACTTTGCAAAACACTCATTGGAATAATTCATACAAAAGGATTAAAAACAGGAAAACACGACATTTCACGAGAATCCACCCCGTCATCAGCATTGTCTGTGCTGTCTGCTAATGAAGACGTTAATTGAACAGCTGTCTTAATTTCATTTTGAGTGATCCCCAGAGGCCCTCGATTACCTCCATCTGTTAGCCAATTTTCTAGAAAACCTACACAATTTTCAGTATTGATTATCTGATGCTCTTCTGCTGTTTTTATAACTCTTAAAAAAATCCCCACATTGAAAACATTCCTAAATGATCCGAGAAAAAATACTGAGCCCTAGCACGTAATCAAAGAGAGAATAATTTCCATTTGAATGCTCTAGATGCAAATATGCACTGTATACCTTTAGCCCTTAGAACCCTATCCACTTTGGAGCGTTGTCCTATTCCTTTGATTTTAGGCTCATTACATTGCATGTACATGAATTAGCCACATATGCTTTATGTGTTTGTTTCCAGGACATTTTGAGCTACTCAGGTATGTCAGCGCTTGATGTGTAAACGCTGATAGTCTTGATATCATCGCTTTTAAATCGGGAAAAACTACTTGCACCTATAGAAATGTCTCATTTTTTTTAGTCTCATCCTAAATAAAAATCTGCAGGCACTACAAATATAATCTTATACATGTTGAGATTAGAGTCTCTGTGGTGTGGTAATGCAGGGTTTTTCACTGGGGACCTTCCTCTGGCTTAGCGTTGTGAAGGAGCACAGGGTTACTCTCAGGTGGAAATGAATATCTGATTATGCATCCATTTGGCAACTTCTTGGTGTCATTTGATGGAGAGCAATGCATACTTTTATTTTTTATTAATTTATAACGTATGAAAGAAACTGAAAAAGAAAGGCATTGTTTAGTTTATGATCCTAGTGAAGAAATATTACAAAAAAAACAAAATGCACACCAAATCCTAATATAAGGTTAAAACAAATATTTTCAGGAGTGCCACATTTGTTTTGTTTGTATTTACTGATATGATGAAAGTTGCTAGTGCGCGGATCATTGCAGAAGCAAATACACACTTTGCTTTTTGGTGGAAAATGTTTAAAGTATGTGCCTTACTGCACACGGGATTACACTGGAATACTTTAGTGCAAAATGTCGCAAAGTTGGACCGGGGAATTTCTCTCCATGTCATGTCTGTGCGTTACACCTATCCAAAGTTATGAGACCGAGATTAATGGGTTCGAAAATCAACGCATTTTGTGTTTGTCGGGTTCTAGGGGTTAAGAAATACTGAACACAGCGGACTGCGATTTCTGGAACAGTCCACTGTACAATAGCCATATAATTACTACAACAAAAGTAAAAAAAAAAGAAGAAACACAGTATCCGATATCGAAGTTGTTAGAGCCTTTATCTGCATGGTAATTAAAAAATTATAATAAAAGTGCGTTTTAAAGAAATGTCTGAGTGAGAGTGCAGTGGGAGAATATGGAGGCCTGGGCAGTGTGATATAAAATGTGCTCATCCTTCATGGGGGGCTGGCGTGGCCGGCGGTCAGGGCCCCCGCGATGGAATGAGGAGTGACGGGCGGGCGGGCGGTAATCCCAGATTAACCAGGAAGGGCCCGGCTCTGCCGCCGAGGCCAGCCGCCACGTCTCGGTGCGCCATAGGGCCCACCAGAGACAAAATGTGTGTTTGAGCGAAATAAAGAAACAATTTAAGAGCTTCTGAGGAGAAATCAATACGACGGTAAGCGGGAGAGTGGCCTGATGGGCCCGAGCGGCCGGCGGGTGCCTGGGGGACCGGCGGCCGGGGGGCCAGGGGGCAGGGGCATGGGGGCAAGGAGAGCCGGCCAGATCAATACCACACTCACAAAAGCTGCTATTTCACAAGCCAGTGGTCAACAGCCTCCCCCCCCCGTTAGCCGGCCCTCATACCTGTTTGTTAACAAGCCGCGGCAGAGAGACCTGGCAGCCCCCGCTGCACCCCCACCGTCTCCGCGTTCATTCCTCACTGCACCTTTTTCAGGACTGAGATGGTGGTTTTCGGCACCGCGGTAATGGGACTGCAAGACACTGGATTACTGAGTCTCATATGCTGGAGTGAGTGGGGACTCCCCATCGGGGCCGGAGGGGTCATATGCTGGTGTGGGCGGGGATTCCCCATTCAGAGTCAGGGGTCATATGCTGGTGTGGGCTGGGATTCCCCATTCAGAGTCAGGGGTCATATGCTGGTGTGGGCGGGGCCTCCCTATCGGGGTCAGGGAGGGGTCATATGCTGGTGTGGGCGGGGACTCCCCATCGGGGC
>JAODKN010000016.1:16261564-16273316 GCA_026774425.1 Petrocephalus zakoni | reverse complement strand
CCCCGCCCCCATCCCCGTGCTATACGCCGCCCAGGTTGGCTGCCCCCACCCACCTGACGGCGTCCATGCGCTTGTTCAGTCGGATGAGCTCGATGAACTCCTGGATGCGCAGGCTGAACTCCAGGCAGCTCTGCAAAGAGAGGATGATGGGAAGGGGGCGGAGCTCCACCAGCAGGTAGGGGCCCCCTAGGGGACCGCATACTGAAAAGGACAGCAGCTGGGGGCCCCTAGGGGACCTCATACTGAGAAAGACAGCAGCTAGGGGCCCCTAGGGGACCACATACTGAAAAGAACAGCAGCTAGGGAACCCTAGGGGACCACATACTGAAAAGGACAGCAGCTGGGGGCCCCTAGTGGACCTCATACTGAAAAATACAGCAGCTAGGGGCCCCCTAGTGGACCTCATACTGAAAAAGACAGCAGCTAGGGCCCCCTAGGGGACCACATACTGAAAAGGACAGCAGCTAGGGCCCCTAGAGGACCACATACTGAAAAGGAGAGCAGCTAGGGGCCCCTAGGGGACCACATACTGAAAAGGATAGCAGCTGGGGGCCCCTACTAGACCTCATACTGAAAAAGACAGCAGCTAGGGGCCCCTAGGGGACCTCATACTGAAAAAGACAGCAGCTAGGGAACCCTAGGGGACCGCATACTGAAAAGGACAGCAGCAAGGGGGCCCCTAGTGGACCTCATACTGAAAAAGACAGCAGCTAGGGGCCCCTAGGGGACCACATATTGGAAAGGACAGCAACTGGGGGGCCCTAGTGGACCTCATACTGAAAAAGACAGCAGCTAGGGGCCCCTAGGGGACCACATACTGAAAAGGATAGCAGCTAGGGAACCCTAGGGGACCACATACTGAAAAAGACAGCAGCTAGGGAACCCTAGGGGACCACATACTGAAAAGGACAGCAGCTGGGGGCCCCTACTAGACCTCATACTGAAAAAGACAGCAGCTAGGGCCCCCTAGGGGACCACATACTGAAAAGGACAGCAGCTAGGGGCCCCTAGGGGACCTCATACTGAAAAAGACAGCAGCTAGGGGCCCCTAGGGAACCACATATTGGAAAGGACAGCAACTGGGGGGCCCTAGTGGACCTCATACTGAAAAAGACAGCAGCTAAGGGCCCCCTAGTGGACCTCATACTGAAAAAGACGACAGCAACAGGGCCCCCCCCGGGCTGATTCAAACATATACCAGCAATCAGTTTATATATCAGAACATCAAGTTATCAAAAAGGGAAAAGTTTCTCCTGCTGAAAGTCCAGGCCACGCCCCCAGATCTCAAGGAATGTGTGCTAATGATGCCTCTGTAGATCACCTATAATCCCCTTCTGCAAGCATGACAAGTTATTGAGGACATTAGTTACACATATGCAAATGACAGGAGGCTCCAACCAGCCAGGGCACATTGGAAACCATGATATTCAAATATACCCTTCAGACAGCCAAACACTATTAGCTCCTCAGAGACGCGGTGTGTTTTTTTTGGGGGGGGGGGTGAATTCTGTTAACTGGAGTCTTTCCAAATCTAGCAGGATTTACAGAAGCCCATTTAAATTAAGAACCCGCACAGAACACACACCCCGTGAAGTGGTATGAAGGAATGCATGTTTAATTCTTTGCGAAGGTTCTGGGAGAGTGTGGCTTTCATTAAGGCTGGGAATTTCCGGTGGTCGTTCCATGGGATATCAGCTTAGAAACAAGCCTGGCCCCGAGTACATTAGTGCCATTAGCATCGAGTGTCATTCGAACACTAATTATATTTCTTGCTGGAGTGGATGAAGAGTGTGTGTGTTTATGCAAATGACTTTTCGGGTGGTAGTGCCGGGAGATGGAGATCATCGCTTTTTCACAAGCGTATCCCGAAATTTAGGACATTTTCTTTGAAACGCTAGCTTTAGATGGAATGGACGGCTGGGGTTTTTCCCTCGGAAAGGAACACGCTTGTGCGGCACTCGAGGATGTGAAAGCGGACACCTCTGCGCCCCCGCAGGACAAGAAAAGGATTTATGGGCATGAGCTGTCCTTTCTGCTGCATAATTACAGATTTCCACAGAGATGTTCCACAATGGCTCATTATATTTAAACTGCATGCCACACATGGGAAAGAAAAAAAAAGAAAAAAAAGAAAACATGCTTCAGTGTTTGTCCAATAACAAGGGTGCATTTCATTGGACGCACATTCCTGAAGGTAGTAAAGTGTACCACTATCCCGGGGTTTTTACGGTTACCATAGTGAGAGTGGGTCAGAGCCCGTCCCGGGTGACAGGCCAGGCGGATTACCTGACAGCGCGGTGGGAGGACCGAACCGCAGCTCAGAAGATCAGTCATCAGCTGACAACAACGGAATAACAGAGACTTACGCCTGAATAACCTGCCTTGCACGGCTTTGACGCAGTACAGGAGTGGAGTGTGCTTGACATCTACAAATCCCTCATTAAACATATAGTTTTATCTTGGGGTTCCCGACCCCTGGTCCATGGACTGGTACTGGTTTATTGGAGGGTTGATTAATTTCTAGGGCTGAACGATTTATTGATTTCAAATCGAAATCGCGATTTTAAACAACGCGATTTGCAAAATCGCAACGGCTGCGATTTAGGATATGCATCATTTAGCACGACTGACCCAGGGTTTAAAACTGTCGTAAGAGTAGCTTTACAAATTAATTCTGTCCTCCTTGTGTGACAGTCAGTCTCACCAATCAGAAGTGCCGTGCTCCTCGTGGGCCAATCATGCTCACCAATCAGAAGTGGCCCGAAGTGACTGTGTATGTGCCCACAAACAACAGACACGTGAACCCCGAGGAAAAAGTTACATTCGCAGTGCAGAAAAATATTGGTTCCGCTGCTGAGCTGTAAGTGGATTACCTCCCTATTTCATGGTCAGAGATTGTTCCCAGAAAGGTCCTATTATTAGGCGTCCAACCAGCATTAACCGCAAGATCCTTAATGTTTTTATTGCGGGAATTGTTTTATTTACTTTATTTTATTTAACTTAACACAGTCGCGGTTTTTGTGATAGTAGTTTTATGCGTTTTTGACTCTTTGACCCTTGTGTACATGGGAATTTCCGGTGTTACACCATATTCACTGTCGGGCAAATTATCATAGGAAGAGATTACAATCCTGGAAATTATTAATTGCTGAGACTTACAGTTTAGCGCTGGCAAAAGACGTTACATTATCTGACCACAACAATACATCATTAATGGCCCGCCTGCACACCTGAAATGTTGTCTTTACATTATATCGTGCATTCGTTTTGTGTGACCACACATAGTACATGGCACCGTACATCACAGAACTGGTTAAATAAACAGCTGTGTTAGGATCAGAACGTAAGAAAAATGAAAATAAGTATGTAGTTTTTAAACTTGCACTTGAAATCTACATTTACATATATGAATATATCCTTAGTCGATAGTTCTATGTAGCTCGCATGCATCCCCTTTAAAATTAATAAATGATTAAAAAGAAAAAAACGAGCAATCGTGGAAAATAATCGCAACCTCGGTTATGTTTCGCGGCTCAGAAATGCGCACTCTTTTAGCCAGCCTTGCTCCGGAGACAACACAGACCATTTTTTTTGATGCCTTGAAAAGTTACAATGATTACGGTACGTAAAAAAACATGAACAAGAAGCTTGCGTTCACTCCCAATTATGTGTGAGACAGCGGCCCTGGAGTCACACATTACGACAGTTACAAAATGGTGTAACACTGGAAGCACTTTAAGGGAAAAAGTGGTCAGGGGCTGTTTGCAAACTTGCAAGTAAATCTACGCAAGTAAAAACACATTCACTTTATCATGTTCGGGTTCCTAGAGAATTGTTCTATGATTTATTAGGTGTATGTTTTATATAATTTTTGTTAGAATAAATACATTTTGGATTGACTTAATACATTTCCATTCTTATCTATGGAGTAATGTATAGCACAGTTCAGATTTCAATGTACGGTTGTTTTTTTATACACATATAGTGAATATTGAGTTAAAAAAAAAAAATCGCGAATGAAAATCGCAATCACAATATCTGTTAGATAAATCACAATTCAATGTTTTCTTAAAATCGTTCAGCCCTATTAATTTCCAAAAAGAAACTACACATTTTCACATTTTTATGAACCCTCACTTTCATGCCCTATGTTTGCATCTAAAATAAAATGCAAATGATTAAAATGATAAAATCACTGATTGCCCTGCCTGCTCCTCAGCTGTTTCACCCACCCATGGTATTTTCGTACGATGTGATCTGTAAGGTTATAACCCTGGCGAGGGACCGGAAGCTTGGGAACCCCTATCTTTACAAATGCTTAATTTCAATGGTCATTCTGTGGCCGTCGTGTGGCGTTAACATATACTCATGGTCCTACACTAACCCAACCGCTCCAACATACACTATGACATAGATACCTCACACTTCCTGCCTGGGTCTAACCCCATTGCAAATCCACAAAAAGCAGAATGGCGTCTAGAACTCCCAGAATGTCAGAATCTAAGTGAAGGCCCCAACTTCTGCCCTGCAACTAGATCCCACAACCTGTATCTTGCCTGAACTCCACCACACACACCCAACCGCTGGTGCAGGTCATTATAACCTCTGGCTTGTCTTGAAACTTCCTCTCAGCTAAACTACCAGCATATCCATTCACTTGACCTTGACATGGCCATAAGTTCCTAAATGTCATCCTTTGTCAAAGCCTAGGTCAAGTTAAAAAAAATTCTGTACCTTGCCATCATCTGCAGGTTATATGACTGTCCCATGTCATATGTTCCACGTCCCATAACCCTGACCTCCGTCTTGAAACAATACGGAATCATTTCTACCGTTCTACACTTTTCAAATCCAGCTTACAAAATTCCAACCCTAATGTCCAGAGATTGAATGCAACAGGCCGAACTTGCCTAGAGTTGTGACACACAAGGCATCTAATTAAAAGGCATTACAGTTCCAAAAGCAGCAAGATTTTATTACCATCTTGCTCCCCAAGTCAGAAAACTCAGCACAAACCCCAAAGGAAACTTGCCCTTTCCCAAAACAAAACCGAGCAGAGACCTGACTGACACTGACTTGAAAGAAAATGCCAGGCACCTACTGCAGATATGAGGAAATGTCCCTGAGAATCAATACAGTGCGGTGGACATTCTATACAACAGAGATCAGAACCTCGATTCAACTTCAACCAGCTATTTTTCCTGCACCATTCCCGACAAGATATGGCAGCGCAACAAACTAGGACTGCTTCAGAGGTGCGAGACGCGGCTGGCCAGGTGACGCTCTTACCTTCATCTTGCGCAGGCGCGACTTGTTGTCGTGACACCAGGCCAGGCAGGTGGCAGTCTCCTGTCGTTCCAGAGACTCTTCCACCTCCTTGGCAGTAAGGAACATCTCGATATTGACCAGGTCCTGAAATATAAAAAACATGACCATGACATCAAGATCAGATGGAGCGCAGGGTGTCACTGCTCTCGGGTGTCACCTGGCGGCATTCCGCCCGCTTGGAGCAGCTTCTAGTCTGGGGCAGACTCATGCATTTTCATCTTACTTTGTTATTCTGGTATTCTCTGACCAGGACTGAATCCTAATCTTACAAACACATAGTAAATAATATACTAAGGGGTTACCAAGACTACACAAACAGAAATAAAAGATACTTTATATATACACATACATACATATATATATATATATACATACATACATACATACATATATAAATACATACATATATATAAAATTGAAGGCATCTCTCCTAATAAACAATTCTCTCCACACCCTGGACCGCATAGAAAAAAATACGTCTTCATCTGTAATTCTCTGAGCACCAAACCAATAATTCTTCAGGAAAAGCAACCTGCATATTTACTCATAAACACTCCAAAGATTCTCCAGCCATGTTCAACAAAAGCTGATTAGCTTACCGAGGCTGACAGCCGTGTTCGCTTACGAGACAGAGACTTTACCAGTTCATTCTGCAGCAATAACTATGCAAACACTGTAAACGCTGCACCATGCAGTCTTGCTTATGGATTTCCAATATGACACGAAGTAGCTGGCGTACACGATAAGCCAGAACATTATGACCATGTAAAACAAACAATGTTTGCCATCTTGTAAAAATGCTGTGTGTCAAAGTCTGGGAAATATAAGACGGTAAGCTAACATTCAGTGCTAATAGGCAACTTGTTGAATGCAGAAGAAATGGGCATTATTCTCTTCACAGGGGGGATGGGGTGGACGTACTGTTTATATTCATATGTATATACAGAAATTATTAATTTAGCAATTGCAACAGTATAATTTTCAAAAGTGGCAGTTCTAAAGCTTTTGGCCAGCATTCTTTTAAGTAGAAATTATTTATTAACTGCAACTCTAAGGGAACTCTAAGGGAGCAATTAATCACTGAAAGACAGTGATGCAAACTATTTTGAATTAAGCTAATAGACAGGCACAAAATTAGTTAGTGATAATGCTTGCCCAGCAGAATAACATTTAAGATTTTGAGCACATCGCTGAAGTTCCTTGGTGAAGCGATACATTTCTGAAGAAGTGTTAAAGAAAGAGAAAAAAAACCAAGAGCAGATAATAGACAATATCTGTCAACAACCCTCCAAACTCAGCTCTTAATGAACAGCAACACTGTGAAGGTCTGTTACACTACAGACACTGTTGGTCACACTGTTCCTCTCAAAACAAGCAGAGTGAGTACAGCGGGGGTCAGCGATGGACATAATGTAGGCCAACACCAGCTTTTAAAGGCTGAGCATCAATCGCCATCTTAAACCCGAAACTAAGCTCTCTCGGGAAAGGGACCTTACAGAAGCCGGACATTTCAAAACCAGAACGTGGTTAATAAGAGGCGTTTGCATCGGTGGCATCTTCTCCAAATGAGAGCAACACCATGATTCACTACACCCCAAGTTCTTCTTAGGAGGCAAGTTAGCATGTTAGCATGGCTGCTCTTGCCATGACCACAAGTACGATGTTTGCCTTCTTGGTACTGAGAAACATCCTGGAACTTCTTGGTCTTAATATGGGCCAGTCCAGCGACCTACCCATGACCACTTTACAGGCCAAAGCCCTGCTGCCTCTAGATACAATCTACAAGAACAACAGACGTCAGCATTTTGCGAAATATCTGACCAATCCTCTATGTTATGTGAAGGTTAAGTGAAGGTGATTAATCGTCATTGTTGACGCACCACAGCACGCAACAACGAAACGTGTCCTCTGCTATTAACCCATGTGACATTGTGACACAGCAGGGGGCAGCTACGTGAGCATCCGGGGAGCAGTGCTTGGGGACGGTACCTTGCTCAGGGTACCTCAGCGGTACTTGCGGACCGGGGAGTCACTAGCATATCCAGCTCTGACCATCTATAAACATACAGATGTGAGCGATAACCCTCCACGGGCCGTGACACAGTTACCGCTGTCCAAACTGTTGCCTGTAATTTCATAGTACATGTAGAGGAACAACCTGCTGTCACGACAGCAAGCCAGGCAGGGGACAACTTCCAAAGCTTACAGTCCTGCACCTTACCCGGGATATCGGGATATTTTTACATCAGCGATTCAGGTTAAGTGCCTCGCATGAGGGAGCCACAGCAGGGGCTCCACCTGGGACGTGAACCAGCAAGATATTTCCCACATAAGTGCGGCGCAACCAGCCAGAAACCTTAAAGCCTTAAATTCCTAGATTTCCCTCTTCTCTGTCTCTCCTTTCAGCGCAATTTAAATCTCCAAACACAAGCCTCGCCTTAAAATTGACTGTTGAAAACAATCTGAGTCGAGAAGAGGGGATTGATTGTTTTCACTTTCACTTGAGGGACATTCTAGTAGTCTAGTTTCTCAAGGCAGCGCCTCAGACAGGGCACAATGACATAGTGACTGACTCACACATCAGATAACAGCATCTGGCTGGAGACGCAGGCTTCTGACAAACACCGGGAGAGACCGGGACAAAGGGGCCCCTAAAGGGCTTCACCTCAAAGGAGCTGAATGAAGAGCATTTGTGTTCACTGGTGTCTGATGAAGCCAACCAGACAGGCCTTGGCCTGCAAGGAAGATGGATACGCCAGTTTATAAGAGAGTGCCTGACGTGACAGAGGCACCCGCAAGCCATGGGGATCAAAGCAGCTGAAAAAGCCGTGGAGCCAAACAAATATGCAATCAAGTGTTTGTTTAAAACCGATGACACGGAGAACATTCCATCCATCCATTAACTGGTCAGGGATGCAGGGGACCTGGAGCACAAGGCCAGGGAACACCCTGTATGGAATGCCAGTGGTTCAAACATTCCTTCATACATAAATCTACCTCCAACTGGGTCTACACGGGGACCATCCCCGCTGGTTAACCCTCTCTGGGTTAACCAGATAACCTCTCTGGGTTAACCAGCCCAAGACAGGGCAGCGTAACACACATTTTAGCAGGTAGGCTACTCCAAGCCGTGGCCGGAAATAAGAGCTCCCTCCCGGTGGCAGGCACTGCATTCGAGGAGTCACAAAAAAGGGATTACAGTCCCTCAGGTCTCAGAAAGCTGCCTGAACCGATGGAAGGTAAAGCTCAAGTGACAGCAGAACAGAGAAGCTTTTTAGGTTTGGGGAGAGAGAGAAGGAGAGAGAGATGGAGACAGGTGGGGGGTAGAGAGAGACAGATGGGGAGGGAGAGAGACAGGCAGGCAGGCAGACACAGATGGGAGGACAGACAGGCAGATGGGCAGACAGAGACAGACCGTAAGACGGGCGGACCGAGAGACAGACAGGAAGACGGGCGGACCGAGAGACAGACGGGAAGACGGGCGGACCGAGAGACAGAGAGGCAGGCAGACAGATATACAGACGGGCAGACAGAGGAAGGCAGAGAGAGACAGAGAGACAGACATGCAGGTGGGCAGAGAGACAGACGGGCAGGTGGGCAGAGAGACAGACAGGCGGGCAGAGAGACAGATGGGAAGACAGACAAGCAGACGGGCAGATAGAGAGGAAGGCACAGAGAGACAGACAGGCAGATGGGCAGAGAGACAGACAGGCAGGCAGAGTGACAGACAGGCAGATGGGCAGAGAGAGGCAGGCAGAGAGACAGACAGACGGTCAGACAGAGAGAGAGGCAGGCAGAAAGACAGACAGACAGGGAGGTGGGCAGAGAAACAGACGGGAAGACAGAGACAGACGGGAAGACGGGTGGACCGAGAGACAGACGGGAAGACGGGCGGACTGAGAGACAGAGAGGCAGGCAGAGAGACATACAGACGGGCAGACAGAGGAAGGCAGAGAGAGACAGACAGGCAGATGGGCAGAGAGACAGAGAGGCAGGCAGAGAGACAGACAGACGGTCAGACAGAGAGAGCGAGGCAGGCAGAGAGACAGACAGGCAGGTGGGCAGAGAGACAGACAGGCGGGCAGAGAGACAGATGGGAAGACAGACAAGCAGACGGGCAGATAGAGAGGAAGGCACAGAGAGACAGACAGGCAGATGGGCAGAGACAGACAGGCAGGCAGAGTGACAGACAGGCAGATGGGCAGAGACACAGAGAGGCAGGCAGAGAGATAGACAGACGGTCAGACAGAGAGAGGCAGGCAGAGAGACAGACAGACAGGCAGGCAGGTGGGCAGAGAGAGAGACAGACAGACAGGTGGGCAGAGAGACAGACAGGCAGGTGGGCAGAGAGACAGATGGGAAGACAGACAGGCAGACAGAAAGACAGACAGAGACTGACAGGCGGGCAGACAGACAGGCTCACCTCGATGCCGCTTTGGCGGGCCAGCTTGACGGCGGTGTTGTAGTAGCCGCAGCGCAGCAGGTGCTCCACCATCATGCGGTCCATGCGCTTCCTCTTCCAGACGCTGACGCCGGCCGGCTGGTCGCTGCTGTGCTCCTTCAGGTGCTCAATGCGCCGCTTGCACAGCTTGGCGCTCTCGTCCTCAGCCTGGATGGACTCGGCGGCCTGCGGCGGCCCCGTGGGCATGGAGAGCAGCGATGAGGACCGGAGCGCACCCCACTTCATTATGGGAAAACAAGCTACTCCGTCCAGGTCTTAATCCAAGGACAAAAACTCGAGTTCCTGGGCAAGCCAAGCACTGTGATCCCCCCCCCGCCAAAAGCCTCATGCTCCTTTAACTTTTCTACAATAGCTGGGCTCAACCTCCAGAGGCAGATCTTATTACATTCAATCCCTAACCCCCCAGAATCAGAAACAATCCTCACAGAAATAGCCATTCGAAACAACCCCCTTAAACCGCAGGATATACAAAAAATTAAATAAATAATCCTGAACTTTCTGAAAGTTTCTTTTTAATGTCACAACTGCAGTAATTTTCACACCTGCATGAAAGTCACATTTAAAATCACAGATTTGGTATGTGCTAGTTCTCTTTTTTGAGGGGGGGGGGGGCTTTGGAATTATGGGAACTCATTCTGATCCGAGGCCTCAGGTAATGTAGCATTAGCCTATCGCAGAAGGCCTGGGGGTGTGGCCAAACTTCACTGCATGCTAGCATTTCAGTGAGTTCACCTTTCAGTGCAGATGATGTAGCATTAGCCTATCGCAGAAGGCCAGGGGGTGTGGCCACATTTCACTGCATGCTAGCATTTCAGTGAGTTTACCTCTCAGTGCAAATGATGTAGTGTTAGCCTATCGCAGAAGGCCAGGGGGTGTGGCCACACGTCACTGCACGCTAGCATTTCAGTGAGTTCAGCAGAGTAATTTCAGTCTATGAAAGGGCATTTAAGTGCACAGAACGACCAGCCGTATTGCTTCCCGTCTAGCAAGTTTCCCCGATTCATTACTTCTCCGACCTTGCCTAAGATGAACACCTCCCAATTTCCCTCCAGGGGCCATCATCAGGAGCAGACGCTGACTTCAGGATCTCAGTGCTGGAAACGGCATTGCCTTACAGCCAGAGCTCAGACACGGATATGGTCACTCTGGTGCTAGTGCTGCATTAAGACACCTGGCAGACTGGGATTCATCAGAGTCCTGTTGTATTACTGGTGGTAAAATCTGACACTGTCTCACTAAACTTTTCTTTGATTGGTTTAAAACGTGAAATTTATTTGGCACATCTGGCCTATCAGCTTACTCTTCAATATGGCTTTTCAGGACCTCAAAGACAGAGAAAAGCTGACTAGTGTTGACCAGGGGGAGTGTGCAGATTGGCACTCCAGTCCCAGCCTGCCATGTCCTGGGTAGCTCTGTCTCCCGCTCACATAAAGAACCGTCTCAGCTGGCTACCTAACTCACTCGTAACATAATATCTGTGTCAACGTTTGCAGGTCCCAGCTATAGATATAGATAGGAGATATAATGATACCCGCACAAGTTTGACGGGTCGCTTTACAAAAAAAAAAAAAACGGCTTAATTCTGCTCTTTCCCACAGATTTCTTGGCAAAGACTCCGCATTCACGGATTCGGTAAAACATGCCTGGCGCTTGCACGCCGTGAGGCAGCAGCCGTAAATACCACCATGCGGCCTGAACACCCGAGAGCTGCAGGCCGGCCGGAGAGAGGCCGTCGTATTTTTAACGCTGCGCGAGGCATAGCTTTGCTCGCTATATGTACTTAGTAGTGCACTTGTGCGTGCTGACTTGCAGGAAGGGATGAGTCTGCTAAACAAACGGAAATGGATATCGGGGGGGGGGGGGGGGGGGGTGAGTGAAACCTGGTGGTAAAAGACAACCACAAAAAGGACAAAAATAAAAAAATGGGGGCGGGTGAAAGCAACGGGCCACCCAAAAGAATGG
>JAODKN010000016.1:16248754-16259877 GCA_026774425.1 Petrocephalus zakoni | reverse complement strand
TACTATATAACCATCATTCCGCTAATAAACATCTTCTAAATAAATATAACTAAGAAATTGGATGCGCTTTGTCAGCATGCATTTCATAATCTAGAACGACAAAAACGTTTTTTTTTCCCAAAAACGTAATTTTGATATAACAAAATCAATAAAAACTGTTTTATTATATTTCAATATTTCAGAATATTATTCAGTAAATAAACATTACACAGCAAATTATTCTTCATAATTAGCCTATAAGCCTATAAACAGCTTTATAAATGTAATAAAACTGTAGTTTGAAATGAAGTTATATTTTTGCAAAACATTGTATATTTATTTTGCTTATTGGTAATGTTCAGTTCAGTGGTGTTGTAATCATTGTGTCAAAATCAGAAGTATAATAGCAAACAAATATCGCTCCGGAACATCGGTTATCGGACACATAAGCATGCAAATAATTGGTATCGGTAATAAAAAAATCGATATCGGTCGATCACTAATCACGGTCCTTGTAATGTGACAACTGCATGTGCATAACAGGTGATATCGATAGTGACATCACATGGATACAGGTAGGCCTGCACTATGTTACTTGACAAAAACACACGAGGGCACAGGGCAGGGCAGCAAGAAGCTCAATGCTCCATTTAGCAGTGTCATCATGTCGCTTGTGCCAAAACATGACCCGACAAAATTTTGTCTTATAGAAGACACTAGTATTTAACATTTTCTCCCTCATTGGTTATTTCCCGTTTTGAGGTCTTGGAAGGTAAAAACGGAAATATATGCATCTATACTAATGAAACAAAAAACCTGAGTGTTAATCCTCCTGTTAACAGCCTAAATTACGCCAGTTACAATCGATTCTCATGAGAGATGGGGCAGTAGTAGGCTAGCAGATCTACCTCTTTTGTAGCCAACTGGCAATCAGCTGCACTATGAATATTACTAGTTTACTAGTGGCTGAAAATGGCAGATATGCTACCTAGGGTCATCGAAGGTCAAGGAACTACCGCAAATGTACGAGATGTTTACAAAAAACGGAAATGTTTTGAATACTCCCAGGGGCACCATTCGGTCCATAGTGCAGGCATCGAGAGCTACACAGACGAGATGGGTAATATTCAGTAAGGATACCTGACAGAGTTGCAGTGCTTGCTGGCTGAAATATGACAATACTGCCTGGAGATCAACGGTCTCTTCACACAGCAACAAGCGAAGCCTGGAGTCTGCCTGAAGCCAAGTGTCAGACACTGAGACCAAAGGAGGATTCGTGGTCTGATTCAAACGAACCCTGGGCCCTTTGGTGCAAGCCGAACTGGGCCCAGCACACAGGTAACAGCACCCCCACCGACAAGCCCTTTAAAAGCTGGGCTTTCAGAAGGTGCTGGAAGGCCTTTTTGCCATCGAGGTCACAAGGGACCAAGTCAAGTACAGGCCAACTCCTACAGAGAACCTGTTTCAGTCAGCAAGAGAGCTGCGCGTTTGGGGAAGAGCCAGTTTGTTGCACGCCAACCAAAAAAACACCTGGGAGAAGCTACAAAGAAATGACTTTTAAAAAATCATAACAAAGAGAATCAGCTCCGCGGAAAGGCACAGCCAAGAGGTGGATTGTTATCGCTCCGGATAATCTCCGGCAGTATCTGAAAATTTTCTTTCCCACAGAGAAGAGGCAAACTTTCATGGGGAAAATGGACAAAAAGAAAAAAATAAATAGGTAAAGTTCAAACAGATACAGACACAAAGGATCGAAGCAGCAATTACTGCCAAAGACTTATCCACAAATCACTGATTCATGCAAAGCACTGAAAATAATTTAATGGGAAAAAATATATATATTCATAAACGAATTTGGTTTGTTGTGCGAATGGTAAAAAAGTTCAGCGTTTCAGTCATATGCGTGACATGAGGTCTGGCTCCACAGGGATAATTTATGCGAGTCTGGGAAGCCACACTCTGCTGTAACAGTGCGGCCCTGTTTGGGTGAACGTCCAGGCATTAAGGAGAGTCCCAAGCAAATGGACAAGAAAATTAGGTCAAGTGCTTCTCTCGTCTAAAGTCTGTCCGTGATGGTCATTTCTGAACAACAAAGCAAATAGCCATAAGTAATGGCGCTATGTGAAGAGACGAGACAAACTATCCTTCAGGAAATTTCTACACATTTAAAAGGGCAACGGAGCCTTGGTGTTGAATGAATTCTGCACACTAAGTGGTCAATAACACAATGCTACAGCATCGTTTGCCTTCTCCATATGCCTGACAGTGATTAACGCTGCAGGAAAGATTCCACAGGCTTTCTGCGTATCTGCTGGGAGTTAGGACTTCAGGCTATGGTCTCTTAATACAGCACCCCCCCCTTCCCCAACATGCTTTAGTTTTTGCTGCTGTTAAACCAAGCTGAACAGCACTGGTGAAAGAGAATGGAGCCAAGCCCACACTGCGGCACGTCCAAAAACAGCCCCCACATCAAAGCTGAAGTGGGTCGCATTCCTGAAGCATTACGGGCCGTGTCACTCACGGAGGTCAGCTTGACACGCGCAGTCTGGCAAGGCCCCGCCCCCCTGCCCGACGACAACAGCCAGCTACCATCGCTACAAAGTTTTTAATAATAGAAAGTATGTGGATAAAGACCAGCCTAAACCAACAGAACAGTCCTTTCCCGATTCCAGCTCTGATAACTCGGGAGGAAAGCCTAGCGGCCTGTCATATCCAATCCGGCCAGCATCTGCCAAGCACGTTTGACCGTGAAAGAGCGCAGATTACCCCGATCCAGAGAGGCCTGTAACGATTTCAACCCATTACCATCAACTCAGCTGGATGCACAAACTGCCATGCTTTCACTCAAACTAGCCCACGTTATGCCAGAGGGGAAATTCTGAACAGAACACAGCAGAATATATTTTGAGGCATCACCCGTTTTAAGTCGCCCATTGACATGAGCACCCCGATTTGTCCTTGAGGACACACATGACCCAAAACCTAGGTGTAAAACACTCCTTTGAAACTCAGCAGAACCATCTAACAATAAAGTCTAGTACCACATGGGCTAATTAGAAATTGAAGTGATAGTCAAATAACGGTAAATGTAAATTACTTAAAATGTTTTTATTCTGTTACTAAATGTATTTTTTCTAGCTTACTTGTTAAATGACCAAGCTACTTATAAAGTGCACAACTCCTACAGAACACAGAGGAGTATAATGCTGTACCTAGTATGAACCAAGTTCAGGATAAGAATTTTTCACCTAAATTCTTATGCATTATCCCTTGTTCAACAATAAGTATTGTTTAACCATCTACTATATATACACACTACAGATCTTCCAACATGTAATTAAAGCTGGTACATGGTCTGTCATGATTAATGCTTTGTGAGTTTTACTTGCAAACTCCCTTTGGTTAATAATAATAATAATAATAATAATAATAATAATAATATAAAAGTAATCCATAAATCCACAGTGACTATGAACCAGATGATGCCTGATTATATTCTTAGATGATTCTGCAACTAATTCCATCAAAACATTGATAGCAAATGGAGCCTGCCTAGTTTCCATAAGGGTAGGGTGACATTAGTTAATTATACATTTTGTCATAGACATCCCTGCCTCACATGCCATCGAACACAGATTTCCAAATTATTTCCTTAATACGCTGCTGGGAAGATCTAGTTTTGCCTAAAAGATCAATTTTAAGCAAAATAATTTAATATATGATATATTCCTATTTAACATTGACAGGTAATGCTGTAAGTCAGGGATCTGTCCACATCTTTTCGTAAACAGGAAGTTTCAAATTCCCTTGGGCTTATGAGTGAGCAATAGAGCAGGTAATGCAATGAACATATACTAACTAAGACTAGGACTGCTTGGAAACATTGGAGCTAATAAGGAGTGCTAATAAACTTGAGTAATGAAGCCCCATAACACCACATGATGAAAAACCCCTAAACAGACCCCTCATATGCATGTTTCACTAGCAAAATTCCCATTCTTAACTGACACCTAGGTAGAAAGAATGTTTCATTAACAATATACAACCCGCCCTCTCTAAAAATGTCATGCATTGCAATTATTTAATCTCTATTGTACGTTCTAACCGAAACACTCGGTCGCAGCAGATGTTCACGGAGTTTAAATCCAACGAGACGGCAAAGACCCCAAATGTCATGAGTAGAATAACTCATCTGGTATGCAGCACGCATAAAAGCGCAGATTAGTACCAACGACCATCATCAGCGACAGTTTCTACGTTGCCTATTGCTGCCTGCTCGCTGACAGAAATGCAAACCTAAGATTCATCATCTATTCATTGGATGTGTCAGCCATCGCTTTTTTAGGGATAAGGCAGGCAGCGAGGACATGGCAGATCTGGTTACCTGCAGTTAAAACAAAGCAGGCTGAGTGAGCTGTCATATTCATATGGTGCCTATGGACTAACGTCATGCAGATCATCCAGCTACCTAAGCAAAGTTTAGGGAATGCCAGTTGACCAGTTGACTTGGTAACACCTCTATTTCAGCGCAGCGCCGGCACTACCTGCGCAGCATATAAATATTAAAGGCACGTCAGATCTCGGGTATATTTTGATCGCTTGGTAGCCCGATCAAGTCGCTGTCTCGACCTAGTCTAGAGGAACAGTTTTATTTGCATGGAGCCATCGACGATTACCAGAAGGCACACAGATTAATCTACCCTACAACGTTTGTTTAATAGGAGCAGTGGTTGAATACGCCTTAGTCTTTTAACGCGCAAGCAAACGGCAGACCTTTAAAGTTGGATATTCCTGGACCTTCAGTGCCATGGAGAGTTGTGCTGCTGATTCCTGCACCGCCATCTTCGTTTGGGCAAAAGTCTGAAGGCTGTAAATCTAGGCACATGGCTGCGTCACGCGTCACGTGATCGGACCCCGGAAGTTTATGAGTGCGGCCCCACGGGTGCCTGGCGTGCCACGTGATCGAACCCGGAAGAACACTTCGTTTTAATGAAATAATCCCGTTTAGCCAGAGTGTCATTACAATGCGGAGTTATGCGGTGCGTTGGATCCCAAAAGGCCATGATCTGTGCAGATGGGTTTCATAACTGTTAACTTCACTTAGAACTTAAGTATATGCTTGAGTTTACTGAAAAACAGATATCTGAACTACATTTCCCTTCAGGCCACCTGAGGCTAGAACTGGGTGTAAAAACAGTTTTATATAAAATGAAATACACGCAGTTTTAACGAATATGTATAGGAATGATATTAAGCAATGTAAGACATTTTTATGACCATTGCACTGTTGTTGACAATGTTAGCACAATTGTGTTGTTTTTAGGGAAGAAAATCAGCCTTTACACGTTCAAGGTTTTGCTCCTCTGTAAAGCTGAGTTGAAAAAAGAACTCAGGTTTTAAGTAAGGTAAAAGAATACACATGCGTACATTTACTGAATTGTTATTTTGTTTTTGGATTTTTGTTATTTATTATTGCATGTGGTGCAATTTGTTTTACAAAGTTAGGAAAGCATTGTTTAAGTTAAGCCTGATGTTGACTTAGACAAAAAAAGAATGGTCACAGTCTCTTCCAACCAGTGAGGCAAAGCCTTCAGCTTATTAAACACTGGTATCGGATCGGTGCTCGGTATTGGCCGATACCCAACCAAAGTCTGGGTATCGTTATTTATAGCGGGACAGAAAAAGTGGAATCGGTGCATCCCTTGTTGTTTCTGATGCAACGTCAGGGAACAGGGAGTTCTTCAAAGCAAGATGTCTTAAGTCATTTTTGATCAGCTGGGTTGTCTTTATGCCAAGTTACAGGCAGCGTCTCGCATCCAAACATACACTTTATTGCCAAAAGTACTGGGACACCCCTTCAAATAATTAAATTCAGGTTTTTAAATCACTTCCATGGCCACAGGTATATAAAATCAAGCATCTTGCCATGCAAACTGCTTTTATAAGTATTTGTGAAAGAATGGGTCACTCTCAGGAGCTCAGTGAAGTGCATGGTACCGTGATAGGATGCCACCTGTGCAATAAGTCCATTTGTGAAATTTCCTTGCTACTAAATATTCCACAGTCAGCTGTTGGTGGTATTATAACAAAGTGGAAGCACTTGGGAACATCAGCCATGAAGTGGTAGGCCACGTAAAATCACAGAGCGGGGACAGCGCATGCTGAGGCACACAGTGTGCAGAAGACTTTCTTCAGAGTCAATAGCTACAGACCTCCAAACTTCGTGTGGCCTTCAGATTAGCTCAAGAACAGTGCATAGAGAGCTTCATGGAATGGCTGCTTCCAAGCCTTACATCTCCAAGTACAATGCAAAGCGTCAGATGCAGTGGAGACGTGTTCTCTGGGGTGATGAATCACGCTTCTCTGTCTGGCAATCCGATGGGCGAGTGTGGGTTTGGCAGCTGCCAGGAGAACGGTACTTTCCTGACTGCGTTGTGCAAATATAAAGGAGTGGAGGGGGGATTATGGTCTGGGATTATTTTCAGGAGTTGGGCTTGGCCCCTTAGTTCCAGTGAAAGGAACTCAATGCTTCAGCATATGGAGCCATTTTGGACAATTTTATGCAAAGGCAGGCATCCCAGTACTTTTGGCAATATAGTGTTCGGCTGTAAAGACTATTACTTCCCATACTTTATGTACAACTACGTGAATAGTATGTTATTATACGCTGGAGCCAGGTTGTTGTCATATACTGCTAGTTTCCATCGTTTACATTCAAAATACTGCTAGTTGTGACATTCTGTGTTAGTGACTTCTGTTTTCGTGCTGCATTTTTAAACATAACAATAGTTAAATAATGACATTGACAATAATAATAATCAATAATTTACCTGTGAACTAGTTTTAGAAAAACTTCAGAGCAAGTTATACTATGGTGTTTTACTCACTTATAAATATACAAAATTTACTGCCACTGAACCCTTATACAATTTTGTACGATTGTAAGAAACAAAACACAGCACAGACATTTGGCAGGTTTTGTTTTTGTAATCCAGTAATCTGATCTGAACTAGATCATTGGTACCGACTGACACAATGCAATTTTATATCAGGTTGTTTAAAAGACATCCCAGAGGAAATGGAGGAATCTGCCCACAAAATGAACCAGCAATGGGGTCGTGAATTTGACGAAATGTAGCCAAAGGTACAGGTAAGGAAGCCCCAGCGCCGAGAGATTGCGGTGTGTTGCGTATTATCTAATCCTTTTTGGGATACATTTCTTATGTTTGTGAGTAGAGGACAGACTGTATTATGTGAATGGCATTATTTAATAGCGAGCCCGGACACCTACATGTTCCTCTCCTCCAGAAACATCTGTAACAGGATTTGGCTCCTCATTTTTTGGCATACTGCCAGTACATCCATATTAAACGTAAAACAAATTAAATCACCGTGTGGTGGATCTGATTTTCGGTGTCAGTTTATTAAATTTACTTTTATACTTTTTTATTTGTTTCATAGATCTGTTTACTTTTTATTTGAGGTTACTCCTGATAAGAAAAGGTCTACCCATACTTTATCTGATTTTACATATAACGTGGAGGAGTTTGTGTTTGCTGACTAGTACATTTAAGTATATTGAAGTAGGGCCGCTTTAACAGTCAAACGGCTGTTCAATATGGCCAGAGGGGCCGACGGGATTGAATTTTCCCTCAATTGGCCACTAGATGGCAGTGTTGTAAATACGCATTTCCTCAGATTGGCCAGTTGAGGGCAGTGTTCATTTGCCATTTTTAAAAGTTTTCGTTGCCATCCATTCATCTACTTTCCATACCGCTTATCCTTCTGGGTCGCAGGGGGTCCGGAGCCTATCCCAGAAGCTACGGGCACGAGGCGGGGAACAACCCGGGTTGCATCAAACCAATTGAATTTCAGTTTGCTTTCCAGTTTTATTGGAATACAAAGGAGTATAATGTGATTGTAGATTTAGTTTATACAGTGATGTAATAATGTGGTTTCTTAAAATATCCTTTTTAGAGGGCAATGAGAGCTGAGACTGAAGCCTCTGCGTTCCTGCAGTTACAGCTCCCACACGCCAATCTGTTTCGCCTGGCTTCAGTCTTACATTTCTCTGGAGCATCCTCAGTACAAGAGAAAGGGCTTTGCTGCCTTTCAATATCCCTACTAACACTAATGGTATTACTACTAGTGATTTAAATGAATCGCTGCAAAGTAGCTGTAGTAGAGGGTTAGGGGTTAGGGTTAGGGTTAGGCTAGGGTTAGGGTAGCTGTACACATCCACATTGAAGGTGATACTTATGTATTTGCCATTCTCTTTTTTCTGAAGCTTCTTACAAGGCAGACCTTATAAGTGCCCTAAGAAGCGGACACATAGCATGGAGTAAGGCTCCTGCAGGGTCACTTCCGATCTGGGTATTGGTACTATGGAACTACTGTAAAATGCAAAGCCAATTTAAGATGCAGTAAACTGGCCTGGGACAGATCATCCAACTATATACACGAAAAGCGACCTCGCTAAAGCTAATCACATGAGTTAAAGATTCACATAACTGTAAAACCCCTAGGTCCTGGTGCCGTGAAAGGCGTGGATTAAATGTGTGCGTGCAGATACACACGGGGAGGAGGGCTTGGGTTTTGCAACCAGGAGTCCTCGAGGATGCAGCCAGGATTTCAGGGTTGATGTGTAGGCTAAAGGAGAGAATGAAGTCATTGTTTCAAGTAAAATCCACAAGCCGGAGTGACGGGGGATTAATTTCAGCCAAAAGCTGCTATTGTATTATTTTTGGGCCACAGGTATTGACCATTCATCCCATCTTGATTCTATTGAATATTTAATATCTAAGTGTCAGCAGAATGTTGTCTGTCGCTGACTTAATCGAAGGCCTATGCCTTGTTGACATTCCTAGGCGGTCTTTCCCAGAGGCCTTTCCAAGATTCGTGTAAAGAAACGTCGTCTTTGTTCCAATCTAAACTGCTCCTGGGCTAGCTGGGATGTGTAGAAATTGTGTGCGCTGTGTCCTGCATGTATAAAAAAATAAGCTGTTAATATGATATTTGAATGGTCATTTTTCGAAGCACGGAAAGGTCATAGAACTCAGTTACTTATTTTATACAGTAAAATTTCTCTTTATAAAGTTAAATTCCTCTAAGGGAGAGCCACCAAGCCCTGCTTCTTACCCAGAAGAGAGAGAAAATGGGTGTGTTCGACATGGGCTTACGGCTGTCTGCAGCTGACATGACGTAGCACGACATCTGCGCGCGGCCACAGGGGTGGAGAATAAACTGACTGGCGTCAAGTCGGACAACTTTCACTTCTCCTAGTGTGCAAGATCTGACTGCAGTGGTTGAGCTCGCTGTGTTGCCGTTTTCACTGTCATATGTACAAAGTACAGAGTACTATTAAAGTTGGTATTTCTATGATTTATTATATTTTATTGTATTATTTATTTGTTTGTTTGTTTGTTTATTTATTTATTTATTTCAACTTTATTTTACCAGGTAAATTAACTGAAAACCAGTTCTCACTGCTTCACAGTTCTTTTTGGGAGAAACAGCATATAATGCATCGGAACTTCTTGGGATACAAACGTCACACACACCAAGCGTGTCACTAAAATCTTCAGCCAATAAATGTACAATTGTGTCGTCACGGAGGCGGCTCCCAGTTTGTGCAGCCGGGTGAGAGGCGCTGCACGATCTGTCGTCTTGCTCTCGTGAGAGTTTCGTACCATGTGACATGGTGACGCAGGGTGACGTTTTGCAGCGCCGGCTGAAGACGGACGAGAAAAACTAACCATCATGCATTGCGTCAAGACCAGAATGTATTGCTTTAAACCAGCGCTGTAAGCATGTGCAACAAGTCGAATGCACCCAATGCTGTAACCAATCACAGCCGTCTCTCACAGTTCAGCCAATGGGATTCAAATAACTACACGACTCATTGCCCGTTTTTTCGCCTTCATTTAAATTTTTTTTTGTTTAAGGGTATAAAACCACTGTATGTCGTGTCCTTTAAATCTCACTGACCCTCCTTTCACTGCTATCTAGAGGTTATTTCCAAATCATTGTGCAGCATTCCAGTGAATTTCAAATATTTTGAGGTTCATAATAGTCAGTGAACATCAACTGGTCTTATTTTCGACCAGGTATGTGCTCTGGACTTTATCGAGCCCTCAGTAATCCGGTATCTCGCTGGGGAAGCACCACGATTCCGCTGTCTGTGCGCCGTTAATTACGCGTCTTGTGAGCGCCGGGGACCCCGGGGGGCTACGAGACTGGAAAAGCTGCTCTGTGAGGCTGGGGAGAGCAGTTTATAAACTGGAGCGGGTGGTCCGCTGACGGTACAGCTGTGTGATCAGTCAAGGCAGCTGGATGTGTTACGTGACCTGCACTGCGAGAGAGGGAGTGGGCAGAGGGAAGCTGTGTTTATGCAAAGGCCCTTCAGCAAATGTCATGCTTCATCTGACTAAGTAATCTGCTCTCAGAAAGGCCGCATTCTGCCGCAGCTCGCCTTTCCTCCCTTTTGGCTCCTTTGTTCCAACCTGTCTTCTTTCATTTCATTTCTTGCAGCATTCGGGTCTTTTGTTTTTTTTTTTTTTAGGCAGTTTCACATTTTGCTATGTCTCTCCCCTCTCAGCCCTGAAGGTCAGCACCGTATCTGGAAACAGGTTTTGAAAAAAAAAAAAAAAATACTGTTCTTTTGACCATGAGATATTCAGAGGCTTCATAGCTGGTTGTTTTTCCCTGCCATGCATTGTATCTGCTAATTTCTATGTAGTGCCGCTCCACACTCCATTAGTTAATTTGAGCACTTGTGGTGACTTTGGGCCAATCAGTTACAGTGAACTGTGGAGGCCTGGGGTCACCTGACCTCCTTCACTGCAGCTTCTGTGCTGAGGCGACACCTTCAGCTCGCTCTGCGCTGACTGACGTCCCGGAGGGCACAATTA
The DNA here is from genome assembly GCA_026774425.1 of Petrocephalus zakoni. Taxonomy (NCBI): domain Eukaryota; kingdom Metazoa; phylum Chordata; class Actinopteri; order Osteoglossiformes; family Mormyridae; genus Petrocephalus; species Petrocephalus zakoni. Next base: position 16,248,988 of record JAODKN010000016.1, on the reverse strand, counting down.
CTGGCCCCAGAAATTCTACCAGTTTCGTACTGTTCGTCTGAACCAGAGGCCATTTCTAGCTGAATTAAGTGGATGACTTGTTCAGCAAGTGGAAGTTTGCGGGGGGGGGGGGGGGGGGGTAATAAAGTTGCAAAGTTGCCGGGTGGGGCCTTTACGGGTAAAGCCACGTAAAGTGTGGTTTGGTGTGCGATTAAGGGTTAAAAGTCGGGTGCTTAAAAAAAATTTGTAAAAAAG
>JAODKN010000016.1:16216515-16232695 GCA_026774425.1 Petrocephalus zakoni | reverse complement strand
CCCCCCCCCCCACCCCCCCCCCCCCCCCCCCCCCCCCCCCCCCCCCCCCCCGGCCGGCCCCGGGCCCGGGGGGGGGGGGCGGGGGGCGGATGTGTGGTATATGAGGGTGCTGCAGATGGCGGGGGTGGAGCCAGGGCGATGGTGAGCCATTCTGCGCCTTTATCTACTGTTTACATTTAAGCAAGGTGATTTAATGATTATTTATTTATGTTAAATATTATTACAATAAAACCCCCAGGTTTTTTTTAAGTTTCGATAATTTGTGTGACTGATTTTTTTTGCCCTGAAAAAAAGTAGATGAGGGTAATTTGAGTACAGAAATAGAAAATGCTTTTTTATACGAATGGAATAGTCCTAATATATTCCGGTTAGATATTAGCGGTTATTTTTCATTCTGGCTGTGGGGGGCACCGAGGCGTCCTGGCCTACCGCACAGGAAGAGCAGGCAGGCTCCACGCACACTGGCTGAGGGGATCAGACCCCCATCCCTGGCAGTGAATGGCGACAGTGCCACTAACTGAGGCTGGGGATCAAACTCCCATCCCTGGCAGTGAGAGACGACAGTGCCACCAACTGAGGCTGGGGATCAAATCCCCATCCCTGGCAGTGAGAGGCGACAGTGCCTCCGAATGAGGCTGGGGATCAAACCCATATCCCTGGCAGTGAGAGGCGACAGTGCCTCCGAATGAGGCTGGGGATCAAACCCCCATCCCTGGCAGTGAGAGGCGACAGTGCCTCCGACTGAGGCTGGGGATCAAACCCCCATCCCTGGCAGTGAGAGGTGACAGTGCCACCAACTGAGGCTGTGTGCTTGTGCATTTGTGTGTGTGTGCGCATGTGTGTGTTAGAGTATATATTACACTGTGAAGAACAAAATGTTCCCACAATGTGGTAAAGCCTGTTACTTTTTAGCATTTTTCAGGTCCCCACGATATAAACTTCAGTTTAATAGAAATCTGTGACTGCTATTGAAAAACTAAAAATGTCAAAAGTCATGTATTTCCTTTGGTTACTTATGGTTAAAATTATAGCTGGGTAGGGGTTAAGGATGCCATTGATGGGATTAGGGTCTATCCCATAGTAATGAATGGACAGTCCCCACAAGGTATGAATACAAATGTGTGTATGTCTGTATGTAAGGTTTCTGTGGAGTGTGTGTGTGTGTGTGTGTGTGTACGGTTTCAGTACACATGTTTGACTTTTGCAGATTTGCAGTTTTGGTTACACTGTTTGATTTTGCTCTGAATCTGAGTGTTTGGGAGCACCCCTTGTATTTCGGAGCTCGCCTGCTATTTGTCTGGGGGGTGGAGTGTCTGTTCCAGAACAGCGGGGGATGGTTAGAGCGGGACGTTGTGGTGGTGGCGTGAAGTGGGCGGGCGGCACGGCAACCGAACGTCCTGCTGCTTGCTGCTGCTCCTTTCTGGAAGCTCTGCCTCCTCACCGCTCATACACAGAGCGGCCGTCGTTGTTAGGAACAGGAACATACCCGGTGCAGCCTTATGATTGGCCCTCTGATCGGCCTGCTGCTCACTGCTGCTCCGGCTTCTGCTGGTCCCAGAAGCTCCGCCTCCTCGCCGCTCATACACAGAGCGACCAATGTGGCCATCGCCATTAGGAAGAGGAACACGCCCGGTGCAGCCTTCTGATTGGCCCTCTGATCGAACTGCTGCTCGCTGCTGCTCCGGCTTCCGCTGGTCCTGGAAGCTCCGCCTCCTCGCCGCTTATACACAGAGCGGCCAGTGTGTCCGTCGCCATTAGGAACAGGGACACGCCCGGTGCAGCCTTCTGATTGGCCCTCTGATCAGCCTGCTGCTTGCTGCTGCTCCGGCTTCTGCTGGTCCCGGAAGCTCCGCCTCCTCGCCACTCATACACAAAGTGGCCGGTGTGGCCGTCGCCATTAGGAACAGGAATAGGCCCGGTGCAGCCTTCTGATTGGCCCTCTGATCAGCCTGCTGCTCCGGCTTCTGCTGGTCCCAGAAGCTCCGCCTCCTCGCCGCTCATACAAAGAGCGGCCAGTGTGGCCATTGCCCTTAGGAACAGGAACACGCCTGCTGCAACCTTCTGATTGGCCCTCTGATCAGCCTGCTGCTCGCTGCTGTTCTGGCTTCTGCTGGTCCTGGAAGCTCCGCCTCCTCGCCGCTCATACACAGAGCAGCCAGTGTGGCCGTTAGGAACAGGAACACGCCAGGTGCAGCCTTCTGATTGGCCCTGCTCCCCTTTGATCTCTCCGTCTTTATCGCTCCAGATGCTCTCCGTGTGCTCCTGTTAAGCTGCGCGGGGAATCCTTCCAGGGCGCCACAGGGGACGTCCCGGGGATTCCGCCCCCAAAATGTGGGGATGCAGAGCCTGCCTGCTAATGTCATGCTACTTTAAAGAGGGTGACAGAGAAAGCGTGCTGTTGGAGGGCCCAGTCTGCAGCCTGTCAGAGCCCCTTCCCCACGATGGGGAGCAGTGCGGCTCAGCAGAAGCCATTTCCACTGTCTCGGGTACCCGCCCACTTTTTTGTGGGATTCTGGCATCTTTAGTGTGCGAGGAGGGGGCATTGCCATGGCGACTGGCAAGGGGCTGGAATACGATGGCTGGACGTGGCACGCCTGTGTCGGTCGACTTTGGCTGGTTCATTGCACTGTGGCTTTCCTGCTGGTAGAAGGAGCTCCCATAGGGGGCGTCCCACTCCCAGCTGGCACTGTAGACATTTCTCTATGGGTCTGTCCTCTTTTGCATACAACACAAGCCTGTGTTACGTGGCTAAGTACCGATCCCATTCCTCTACCTGGTAATGGGGAAGACCAATTCCCTGCTGCCGAGGAAGAGGGGAAATCCCACCCAGTAACACGCTCGATAACGGCAGGAACTCCGACACCTCACTGCCTCCAGCTCCCCGTAAGCTGGGCCTGGCAATGGTCCCACAGGACCACAGGACTTGGGAGAGGGCCCCCCGGTGGCTTCAAGAGACATGTCTCTCCTGGAGCAGGTGCTGCGTCGCAGGCAGGCCTTATGGTTGGCATAGCAACACCCGTTACTCAGCACCCAAACCGGAGGCTTCCAATCTGGACGAATCCCGGCGCTCCGGAGCGGCGGAAGTCTCCGCCCTTGTTGCCATGGCGCCACCCACCCGGCCCTGGGGGGGACGCGGGAAGCGCAGAAACCAGACCTGGGCTGCCAGTAGATGTCGCCGCGCTGCCTCTCCAGGCTTACTTGCGAAAAAGCGACGCGCGTTTACGTTGTTTCATGAGACATGCGGGCGATAAGGACTTCCAGTGGAATTCGTAAGACGCGCAACCCTGACCGGATGGATGGTAGTTGCAGGACTTTATTATTATTGTTGTTCATATCCAACCACAAAGGTAGTTGTGTGGCCATGGAGGGAGATCCTCAGGGTCCAGCGTGGCTCAGTGATGTTGCACAGATGGTGTACTGGGCAGTCACACCACCAAAAGGGGACTTAGGGTCATTTTCACGTGCAGTTTCAGCAGACTGCAGACCAGTGTGGCTCAGGATCTTACCTTGGTCTCATTGCCCCTGCTGGTCGTGGCCTTCCCAGCATGCCCTTACTGGTTTGGGATTCCAGTGAGCCTTGAGGGGTGGGGTGGAGTTATGGGCCTCCTCTTCCGGAAGTGCCCGCTTCCTTCCCGGGTAACACGGCCTTGGATGGCTGGAGCACTCCGACGGATCTGGGCCCGGCGGCCTAGCATCCAGCCAGAACAAACCGTCATTGGCGAGGCATGCCGTTCCCAGTCAGTCACCTTTTTAATTATATGGCAAGAAAGGATGGCCGCCTTTCCTCCGGAAGCTGGCTGGCTCGCCGGGATCTTTCCGAATGTGGACTTTGGCAGACCATTCAATCACGAGTGGCAGAGGGGATCCGGGCGAGTAGTGAAGTCAGCGCTCATTAAAGGGCTTTAAGATTTAAGATATTCATTCCTTCAATCAGTTTATAATGAGAATAGTTCATTTGCCTTATCATGAGAAGGTAACGATGATGCCTAATGGTTGTGGCACAAAGTGGACTATTGAAAAATTTGCCTGAATTTTGGGCAAAACCGCAGCGTTGAAGATTAGCTACTCTCATTGTACTTATATGTACTAATAGTATATCTGTAACATATATCTGTGTCAAACTAGCAAGTGAATGCAAGTCTCCGACATTGAGAGACTGTTGAGAAGCTCCGTTGTGTCTGTTGTTTTAGCTTATTTCGCACTGCATGCAGATGTGTGGAATAAAGCGCCAGACCTCTGGCTCTGTGAGCCCTCGACGGCTGGCTCAATTTTCTGGCCGGTTTTCCTCTCGGATTTAATCGCCGTGCTGCTGAGTGTCTGTATCCCCACTCTGTTAGGAACACAGCCTGAAAGGGGAGGTTTAACGCACCCTCATGTGGACGTGTCTCACTGCACCCTCTCCATTATTCAAATGCATGGTTGTTTTTAGGCATTTTCATTGCTGAATTTATCAAAATGATTGAATATTTTTGCAGCCGGGTTTATTTATGGGAGTCCAGACTGTTCATATTCTCGGAGCCCGGCCCGCTGCCCTCGGGTCTGATCCAGGAGGGGATTCATTTCCCGCTGGTGCAGCTGGAAAACGGAGGTTGGGCTGGATGGGGGGGGGGGGGCGATTCAGGGAACGTTCCTGGGTTAATTTCATTCTCTTCTAGAATGAATAGAGTTTTTGTGTTGGGGGGCGGGGGGTGTGTGTGTATTGAATAGAGCAGATCGCCTTCTGTGTGGATCAGCTGTTCCAGCGGACTCTCAAGATTGGGAGCAGAATATCGACATGATTGAGAGGCGCCCTGGAAATGCCGGGAGATGGATGGGAATGTGTCCAGAAGCAGGGACCTGGGACCCCCCGGGGGGTGAGGCTGGGTGGGGGTGGCAAAGGTACAGAATTAATTTAAATGGGAAATTTGCCCCAATGTTTGCCTGTCCATCTCTCTCTGATGGGTATCAATGATGACAGGTCAAGAACTGAATTTAAACTCCGTAATGCCATTGGCCCAGACCGAGGACATGCCGAGTGGAGTTATGCCTGGCGAACCCCTCCCCCCCCATCCCGCAAGCATCCCTGGGATCATCTCGCCACCTGGAGTACGGGGTTGGGTGCTGGACGAGGTCCCTGGCCAGCAGATGCTCACCACACAGAGAAGGCAGTGGCCCCGTTTAGGACCCCAGCTATTAAATATGTCTCATTAGCAAACGTTACTCATGGCTATTTATAAATGTGGAGGGACGGAAATCTGCGTGAGTCGTAAATTTCCTGAATAACAGTTGCATAGACTTTTTAACAGGGGGATCTTATGTGCTTGGTCATTCTGTGTCATGTAGCTGTTAGGGTCGACTACGAGATGAGAAATTCTGCAGCAGTCTGTTGTCGGGACAGAACCAAAATTGCTATTGTGTTGGCCTTTTATCATCCATCCATCCATCTTTAACCACTTATCTTAATCATAGGAGGGGGCCTGAAGCCCACCCCAGTGAGAATTTGGTACAGGGCTGGGTTACGCCCTGGATGTGATGCCATCACAACCTTCTGTAAGGAGCAGAGATGTCTTTAATAAGATTTATATCTCTGGGATAAGGGTGATATTCACTGCAATTAGAACCATTGTAACCCTCGCGTCTGTATTACATGTGCGGTCTTTACAGTTGCCTGTCTATAGATTTTATTCTGACATGAAGAATGTGAGGCTGCAATGAGGTGCCAGATCCCCCCTTTCTGTTGGAACCAGGAAGTGACCCACACTGGGCAACATGACGGACATGTAGCTGCCCAATCAGGGGAGAGAAAAGCCTCCCGCTATTCAAACGTGTTGTGCATGTGCTAAGTAAGCTCAGCCTTCACCTTGATGAAACGGAGATCTCACACTAATCTTCCTGATGGCGGCATGCCAAGCCGGTCAGGCCAGGCCACCCTTCCAGGGGCCGCAGACTCCAGCCCGTTTTGGGCGCTCCGCGGGTCTCCCCAAGGGGGCTGGGAGATACAGCACCCCCGGCACGTCCGGGGACTTCCCAAGGGGGCTGGGAGATAAGGCGCCCCCGGCACATGCGGGGTCTCCCCAAGGGGGCTGGGAGATACGGCGCCCCCGGCACATGCGGGGTCTCCCCAAGGTGGCTGGGAGATACGGCACCCCCGGCACATGCGGGGTCTCCCCAAGGGGGCTGGGAGATACAGCACCCCCGGCACGTCCGGGGACTTCCCAAGGTGGCTGGGAGATACGGTGCCCCCGGCACATGCGGGGTCTCCCCAAGGTGGCTGGGAGATACGGTGCCCCCAGCACATCAAGGGTCTCCCCAAGGGGGCTGGGAGATACGGTGCCCCCGGCACATGCGGGGTCTTCTTTATTAATTCTTATAATTACCATTATAATGCTTTATAAAGGTATCTATAGTGCCTAGTGACTGTCCATAGAAGATATTGTAATGCTTTATTAATTCTTATACTGATTGTTGTAATGCATTACAGATAACAGCTTCAAGTAAAGTGTTGCCAGAAAGGTTATAGTTCCCAGTAATCAACGTTTACTTTTAGTAAAGTCCATCTATGCTCCCAAAAGCAGTAACCTAAGACAGGACCATTCAAACCAAACTGGTTCACAAAAAATGCTGCATGAGCTATAATAAGTCTAGTGCTAATACCAGTTCTGATTGTGTATGCTTGGCTTTTTAAACAGGCAAGCCAAGGGCAGCCTTGGTCCTGGCTGACACAGTTTTGCAGGCAGCATGACTGTGCCTCCAGCATTTTTGGGCAGTTTTCAGCTAATATAGGTCAATTAAATTAAAGTCAGACTAGAAGCTGCACACTTTATCCTCTACAGCAGTGTTTCCCAATCCGAACCTCGAGACTTGCAGCCAGGCCATGGTTTTGCTCCCTCCGAGTTCTCTAAGAGACAGTCCCCGTTTTTGTTCCCTCCCAGCCCCTGGTAGGGTTCCCGGTTCGTGGCTGTTACGGCGGTGCCGTTACTATTCGTGCCGAGGTAGCTGGGTTACGAAGACCAAACATAGCTTCATGCTTCGTGGTTTTAGTGTTTTACGTGTCACGACACTTAGACATGCGGTCACCTGCTGACACAAATGGTGTGTGTCACACACACATGCTAATTTAAATCGAGACGGTGCTAGTGGGCTAAACATAGCTGCCCTAGTGCCTGTTTGGGGTGAGCGGAGTTCAGCGTCACAGGAAATGACACTCGAGCGTGGCGGTGTGTCTTCCTCGCCTGGCTTTTAGCTTTTAAAGTGACGGCCCAGTCAGACCTTACTGGGAGCTTGACTGGGAGACCTGCAGCCAGGCTCTGGGAGAGTGCCCTGTGTCCTTTTTACATTTCAGAGCTTGTGGCTCCCGGGCGGTTGATAGTGGTCTTGTCTCGAAAACGAGAGAGATGTTGTCTGGCAGCCATCAAAAAGCATTAAAACACATCTTTGGGTCGGTTCTGTTGTGGCCCAGTGGTTAAAAAATAAATATATTTTGTAGCCTAAGGGCTCATAAACGTCTTCCTGTTTGGACTTCAAGTAATATATGTTTGTCTGAGACTTTTAATTATAATATAAACAGGCAAATAGACTTATGCTTGCAGAATGAATGTTATTTCACAGTCCATTATAAGTCAAAAATTCCAAAACTAAACATTGAGCAGTGGCACAAATCAGGTTAAATAAAGAAGACTAATGAATTATTGCTGAGTGATGTGCTAGCCTCTTCCGAATCAGGGCCGGAGTTAATGATTCCTGTGCTCAAACACGCCTGTGTTACAGAGATAACACTGAGCAGCTCCGTGGGCCGTGCACCTGTAGTCTCTGAAGAAAGGGCATCCCTGACAACTGGGGGAGCTTAAAATAGGCCGTCCCAGCCGGGGATGTTGTGGGAGGGGCCTGCGGCTCGCCGGATAATCGCTCTGATTACGAGAGTGTGCCGACGCCTGGAGTAACCTAGACTTCACAGCACCTGTGCATCCTCCGGAGTATAACGCAGCTTCAGAGCCTGATTACCGTCGGGTGTCTTTGATGCGATGATCTGCAGAGGCAGTCAACTAGACGGTTTCCCGAAAGCCGTCGCCCTCAGGCACGTCGCGGCTCTAGCCCCCGGGATGCCAGGCTCTGCAAAGCCAGCTCATGCTAATGAGAGAGCCATATCTGGCACACCGCGGTGACGCTGTGATTTACACGCGTTAATGTCCCTCTGAGCTCGACCTTCATCTTCACAGCCACCTCTGTCTCCCGTGTTCTGCAGTGTTAGGGCCGCTTTATACGCGACACGCGCGACGTGCCCTCTCACGCATCATGGCCGCCAATCATTTTCTGCGTCAATTCCAAGCGTCGTCTATGCTACTGCGCCAGGGATTAACGTACCACCAAAAATTGGGGTGGCAGTAGGGTCCCCCCCACGGTTCTGTGTGTTTATATATAGTTCAGTTAATATTAAAGTAGCATCTGAGTTTTTTAAGAATGAATGGCCACAAAAGATCTGTATATTTCAGAGACAAGTGCGGAAATATTCCGGGCACTATTGTGTCCCTCTGTATACAGCATCTTTAAACTTTAATACAGTTTAAGCTTCTAAGAAAACAGTGTCATGTGTATAAGGTACAATGAAATTCTAACATGTGCTTACTTGCCTTCTTTTATGAGCAACATTATTTTTCAATACAGTTACGTTATGGGGTTTACGTTTACATTTCGCTACAAAATTTATATTGTTATAGTAAACAAAACTTAGCAAGATCTGTAATTCTAATGACTGCCCCTTTTCAGGAATTATATGTTTAACATTAGTTTACAGTTTACTGCCGCTAATTTTGCATGTACTACATGCGCTCTCTGAGCTAATCCTAATCATTTTGCTGTTTAAATCACTCACAAATAAATGTGTTTGTGATGGATTGATTTATTTTGAATTCATTTTTCTTTTATAAATACTGCAATACTTATTGCAGAAATTGTTTTTTTCCCCAATATCGTGCAGCCTAATTACAATGCCTTATTATTAAATAAATACTACGCGATATCTAACAACATGCAATGCAACATTCAGCATGGGGTAGTAAAGTGAAATGTTGCAGAGTAAAGTACCAATATGATGTGGAGTCATAGTTAGAATATAGAGAATGTTGCAGTACAAATAATTTTCATCTAACATTTCATGCCACAACGCCATACAAACAAGTGAGACTGGAAACAAAGGTGCCAACCAAGCTGTTTTTTTTGCACTGCCCCCTATTGGACATGACCTTTATTCCTTTGGATTGACGTAAACTACGCACGCAAGTATATTCGGTACTCTGCTTGTGTAACGTACGTGATGCGTTGCATGTGCGTCGCTTCAAGTAGATCCCGGCCCTTAGGGCCACCCTGTCATGTCAGCTCTGGATTCATTTAAAGGGACAGCGATGCGTTTCAATGTGAGTATGGCGCGATAGAGTAAGACTACATTGTTTTTCATGTAGTCAAAGGGAACCTGCTTTATGCTGCTATAGTTATGGCATTAATTATATTTATAAGATGAACAGTGGCTCATTTTGTTAACACTGTGTCCTGTTAACAGTGTCTTTCTTCCTGTAGTCCAAAAACATGCAGTTTGAGTGAACTGGTGTCTGTAAATTGCCAAAACATGTAAGTGTGTGTCCTGGTCCTTCTGGCCCATGCCTCTTGGGACATGGACTCAGTGGTGCATTAGTAATTGATGGATGGATCTTCTTTCATTAAGTGGATGCAATTAATATTTCTCACCTATTATGGCTCTTTAGTCTTCAGTGTAATCTTTCTTTGGAAATCTTAATGAGGCATATTTGCATCATTTGATTTTGAGTGCTAATGCTTTTTATAACTAGATGTCTAATTGTTTTTTTTTCTTTGTAAGCAGCTCACCTGTTTGTAATGCGTTTAAGCATGGGGTGGGAGGGGTAGCTCTTTAGTTCATCTTGCCAGCCATCCTGTCTCCCTTTGCTTTCTTTATTTTTGGGTTTTGATGAAATCAAAGAGCATCCTGCTCAGTTTGTTCCGGTCTGTCCCGAATCTTCTTCAAGGCTTTCATTCCTTATGAAGTTTATTTCCATGAATCATCAAGGGAGGTAAAGAGGCGGCACAACATTCAGTCTGAAAGCAAACTGGAGACGTGCTAATGAAATTCTTAAATTAATGCCTGGCTTTATGAGGTATACTGAAAACTCCAAGGGTCCAAGGGACGTTATTTAGGGTATTTACGGTACTAGCAATATCTACGACATCTACAGTCTTTACGGTATCCACAGTCACATGTTAATGGGTCCTTTATTTTGTCATGAGCTCCTCATTAGGCTCTGTAACTCCTGGCCATCTGGCACATAATGCCTTATTGATCAGCTCAGTCCTCTTCTGACACACTTTACTGTGCCTGTGGGTTTCAATCAAAAACAATTGTGACTGTTGAGAAGTCAGACCTCATGCTGTAAGAGGGATTAGTCTGGCGTACCCTACTCTTGACTTTCCTCCTTTAACTCATTTCCAGTTATTTATTCTGTAAACTGATTTATTGCGTTGCTTTGAGTTCCGTAACGTTTCGCAGATACAGAACGTTCCCCCTCTGCTGTAGTTAGGTTTGCCTGATTTTTTACGAGATTGCATTAATACTGTTTCCTTAGACGCGGCCATTCACTCTGGGGGGAATTTGAGACATTTTGGACAACGTCTATATGGTACCGCTGAAGACCGTCCGGTCAAAACAGCCGGATGAGAAATGAAAGAAATTTCCACGCAGATTTCTGCTCTGGCATTTTAATATCAGGGTTGAACTGCTTTGGAATTCAGCATAGCAGAGCCGGGTATGAGACAGTGCAGTTTGTCGCTTAAGCTCACTGAGCTGGCGTTTAACCAAATCAGCCCACTGGATTGTATCACTGGATAGTGAAGACAGTCAGGCATGAATATCTTGGTAACTACATTTGTCAGGGACCTTCAGGGATGATTTAGCTTTTTTGTGTATCTCAGGTGGCTTTAGATCGGATCTTGTGTGGACAGGGGTCCAGTCTGACACTAGGGAAGTCTCGACCATCAGGTCACATGACCAGGGTGTGTTGAATTTGGGAGGAGAGCCACAGAAACACGGAGAGAAACCCCAGGGTGGGAGCAGAACACAGGGAGACCAGGAGCTATCAGGCCACCTCCTTACAGAGCCACCAAGCTCAGGATGTAAAGCACATGTAGTGCTGACTTTATATGCCCCAGTGTGAGCATGCTCCATCTGCTCTACATCTCTTCTGAGCTCCGATGGCCATATCATTGCCAACCAAGTCGTTGCTGAATGCGTTTGTCTCACAGGCAGGAGTGGCAGTTGTTGCCTGGGACAGCCACCCTCGGCTTGGTGGATCTTGTCTGTTTTCCCTGACTGAAGCCACTCTGCCTTCCTCCTGCCCTTTTCTGAGATGCCTGGCATGAATCGGAGAGCCAGCACAAAGCGTGGTCCCCGGAGATCGGGATTTGGGAGCTCTCAAGTGGCAGCAGAGGCTGTCCCCCTTCTCTCATGGAGAGCCAGGGGTTTGAGCATGGGGGGCGAGACTCGCTGATTGCAAAGCGGTCTCTTCAAGCAGATTCCTGGAAAAGTACAAACAACAGCGCCCTTGTCCTTGATTGCCATTGAAATGACATATATATACATATTTAAATTCCCAGAGTGCCTTTATATTAGAGTTGCTGGCATGTCAGCTTGTCATTTTGCATTAAGATGCAGCTTCTGGGAATACTGGGAGCGACGACATTCCTGTAATGTGCCATCAGTAAAATTCTAGCTTAACACGACGTGTGTTTTTACGAGTGTTCCCTCTGAGCCTGTCATCGCTAACGTCTTAAGAAAGACTTGCCGAAACCTCATGGCTTCAGGACCTAAGATGAATGAACAGTGCTTACATCAGACGCAGTTGCCTAGGCAAATGTGATGTAATCACAATTTGGTCCCAGGCAGTGCGATTAGTAGAATACCAAGGATGACTGATGTGCCATAATGAGGCAAATCACAAAGGATTGCTGCGTGATTGATATCAAACCGTGATTTTTCCTAGCAGCTGATGCCTGTCAAAATATGGTCACTTATTAGCGATGGACGTCTATGATTTACTTGGAAATGGGTCACCACCTGACTTCTTGAAGTTGACAGAAGCCTTTTAAAAAAACACTTGTCAGAGCAGCGCATGGCTTGCAAGATCTTAGCATTTTGTTAATGTGTCTGAGGTAGGAGGAGGCAGTGTGGGTTGAGGCAGGTTTGCTTGCTGGTAGGATGGGAAGGCTGCATTCACAGCCAGTCAGTCAGAGTGTAGGTCTGTTATGCTGTATGTGCTCTTCATTTGCACATCAGAAAGCGCTTCCCTTGGCCGGGCCGCGGATAAGGGCTTTGTTCCTGTCCTGTTGCCCCGGATACCCCTTTGCTTTGTTGGTCCCCATTGAAGCACCTTCAAGAAGACGCCGCTGACTCAGTTCGATAAAGAAGATGCAAAAGCGGGCCGGCTCCCTCCCGCCCTTGGGTTTGGGACGCGGCACGGATGGCGCCCTCGGCCGTCTCTCTGAAATCTGATGAAGGGCACGGGATGCGTTTCCTTCCTTTACTTCTGTTCATGGTCCGTGAGGAATGGCATGCATATATACGTATCACCTTCTGTTGTAAACTTTACAGTTAAGCAGCCGCATTATGCCCTGCACCTTCCACGTACCCCCAGCTAATCCCTGTCAGGTGCCAGAACCCCCGCCTTGCCCGTCAGACTCATTTTATGCAGTTTTGTGTTTGCCGGCGTTTCCCATTCTCCGCGAGCGTCTGACATTTACTCATTCGAGCACGCCCAGTATCGGACGGCCGTATAGCGCACTCGAGAGTATTTTGCCTGAAAGCTTGAAATCTGCCAGAAGGGAAAGACTTCCGAAGGAGCGCCGTGTAAGTGCTGTGAGGAACACGTGACGCGTATATGAGGAAGGCGAGTGACACCTAAGACCCTTAGATCTAAGGCTAAGACCCTTATAATAATGCTGGGCTTCTGTGGAAGTTATATGGGGAAGTGAGAGAGCAGCCTGATTTTCAGACCGCACATTAATATTTAACCCAATTGCCGCGGTGATTGGTCCCGCCTCCCAAGTGCTGAGACAGCCAATCGCTGCCTGGAGCTGCCTGTCAGTCGAGGTTATTAACAAATGGTGACATGAAGCAGCTGGCTGGTTGTCCTTGTTACAGCTCCACGGAGACACTTTGCGTATAAATATTTCATTCCAAGCATGCCGATGTGCTTCCTTGATGAGAGGGACCAAAATGAGCAGTAAGTCTTCTTTCCTGCTGTGGTCAGGCCAACCTGGTCAGGCTGACTTAGAGCCTGTCCCGAGGGGCATAGGGCATCCCATGGATGGGATGCTAGTCCATCACGGCACATTCACTGTGGGTAATTTAGAGATGTTAGTTAGCTCAGCTGTACATTTTTGTAAAATTTGATCTTGTGACTATACTGAATGGTGACCATTGAGGAGGCAGGATTCGAACCCGTGCCGCGAGGTGACAGTGCGGCTGAGGCACTCTGCGGGTCTCCTGGTGTAGTTCTCCAGTCACATAAGACCGAATCGTCTTTTCCTCCGGACATCCTGCGCTTGTCCTACTTCTGTGGTGTTTGAGTCGCAGTCAGGAATACCTAGCAGATGTTAGCCAGCCCCTCCTGTGAGGACGGAGTAGGGAATGGCGGCGATGTGAGGCTGGCATTGAGCTTGACGTGATCTGCTTTGTTATACTGCATTATGGGTACCTTCCACTCTGAGCAAAATAAAACCCCCTCAGGGATGTCGCAAATCTCTTAGCGATATATAAATAATGACGGCATCTTTCATCATTCATAACTGTGCACCTATAATACTTATATAATACCTCCTGGGACTGGAGCCAGAAACCCTGTAGTCACAAAGAGGATTCCTCTACTCCCCTACCCCCCCACTCCATGGCTGTGCCCCCCCCCCGCCATGCTTACTCCTTTATGACGCACTGGAGTTGTGATGTAGTTGTGTGGCATTTTTGCGAGCGTCACCCCGGAGCCTTGCTTGCCTTTCTGACCCCTAACCCTTGCCTCCCCGCTTATGCGGTCTGCGTGACCATCACAGCCAAGCTCGAGGAGAGGAGATGTGTGCTGGGACCGGAGGAGAGGCGGCTGAGCGTCCTGCTCTCCTCACAGCAGCCGTCGTTCGCCCGTCTGCGGGTTTGCGGGATCTGCCTGGGGGGGGGGGGGAGAGACGGGGCCCGGCTGCCAGAGACACAGTCGGCATTTTTACATTTTGCATTATTATCAGTCATTCGTGCTGCCAGCAGTGAGTCAACTGAGACGCTGTGTTAACGGCGATGTGTATCTGTGCGCTCATGCTGATGCGAAAGACGTCCTGCATATGCATCAGCCTGCATCTGCTGAGTAGTGACAACAGTCAGAGGAGCATGTGCCTGGCTTAGGCAAGGATACAGACAGATAGCAGCATCACCTGTACGTATGTAAGTATGTAGTGCAGCACAAACTTCAGATTTTGTTGAACTTCCGCCGTTTTGTTGCATTCTCAGCAGTCCTGGCCACATTCGTTTCTAACCACTGACAGCACCGAAAGATCAGAATAGATTTTTTATAAAGGTAGGTTGTTCCCTGATTGGTGCAAAGTTTGCCCTCCACTGTTTTTAGTTACTGTCAGTCTGGTCCTGTTAGGCGACATGAGCAATTAAGCTCTTTGCAGAGTGTTGAAGAGACTGGTAAATTAAGCAGAATGGGTGTGCATAATTTAGATCAATTTCTCCCCTGAATTGATATTCTCAAGCTATTTACTGCTGTCGTGTTGCTTTGATATTTGAAAAGCATTTTACGTGTCATCATCCGCAAGGTTGGTATCAATTTGCAGATGGTTCTGCGTTTGCAAATTTCACATTCATGCATGAGCCGGGTTTGCGAAAATTGCGGTCTTGTGGGAGAGATTTGTCGCAATAAATTAGCAACTTTGATTTACGTTTGCAGGCTGCATGTATACATGCTGTGATTTACGCCCCCCCCGGCACCTCTTGCACATGCCATCCATGGAGATAAACCACGTTTCAGGTGACCTGCAGGTTGTTATATTTATATATAGTTATATAGGCATATATTTCCACCAATATGCTCTAAACACATTTTAGAGGTGTCTTTCCTTTTGACTTTTTTCCACTACATATCTAATTTCTGTAGTGTCGCTGGAGGTGTCTCTGTCTGCATGTAGCTCCTACCAAGAGGCACTGCTGGTGTCGCATCTCTGTAAGATTGCTGCGGGGAAAATATGAAATATGTGAACCTATTTCCTTCCGTTAAAGAGCGGTGACACTCCCAGGCGAGCCTGGCGAGCTGCTTTCGGTTTAGCGGAGCAGTGCTGGCGGAGGAGGACTAACGAGCTGACGCGGAGGATACGGCTTTGGTAAGGCCAGGTGTAAAAGTAATTCTCACTCGGCCGTCCTTCTGTCAGGCTCCTGGGAGTGGGGGTGGCCAGCAGGTGGGGACCATCCATTTCCAAGCTCCACATCACTGAATGGAGCTGCGAATGAGAAATTGGAGGGGTGGGTCTATGGTTTAAATGATTGATTTGGTGCAGATGAGGAGGGGCTCTCGTGTGGTGAGGCCCTGACCGCCATTCGTCATGATGTTGGTCAGACCCGGAGCGAAAAGACCTGCCTGACGCGTCTCTGGACCCAGGAATGCTGACCTGAAACTGTCGAGGGCTCGCTGCTGACAGGCGGCGAGCTGTAGGCTGGCCTGGATGTTACTTTACTGCCCGGCAGGCTGGCGGGACCCTGGCGGGACCCTGGATAGTGAATCTAATGAAAATCTCGCAGGGCAAAGTCTCGCCCAGCCGGTACGGACGCGTGACTAACAATGTCACCTTGGCCACAGTGGCGGATACTGTTTCTGTAAAAAGTTTTGCAGTGTGATTTGGGCAGAAGGGTATGCTGGGTGAGTTACATAAATTCACTCATTAAAAATGGAATTGCGTGTGCCCTGTGACGGACTGGAAATTGATCCCTGGTGTATCCCAGCCCTGTGCCCTGTGACGGACTGGAATCCCATCCCGGGTGTATCCCAGCCGTGTGCCCTGTGACGGACTGGAGTCCCATCCCGGGTGTATCCCAGCCGTGTGCCCTGTGACGGACTGGAGTCCCATCCCGGGTGTATCCCAGCCGTGTGCCCTGTGACGGACTGGA
>JAODKN010000016.1:16199315-16211359 GCA_026774425.1 Petrocephalus zakoni | reverse complement strand
TTTGTACAGCACCTTGGTGGCATGAGTCATGTCTGTAAGGTGCTATATAAATAAAGGCTGATTGATTGATTGATTGAAAGTTTGCTGGTGATTAACTAGATAACAGTTAGAGATGTTGATTAGTCAGCAGGAGCACTAATTAAATCTTTTTGAAAAGTAAGTTCACATAAATGTCTAAATAGTAATTTACTGCTCCCTCACCTAGATTTATGTGTGCCTAATAATGCTTTCTTGAAACTGCAGCATAGAAATGATGTCATCCCATAAAGGAAGCTGTTAAAGGTTTATGCAGACATATTATTCTTGCATTAAGCCGTTGGAATCATAAAGTGAGAAGCATTATACTCCCCAAACACCTTCCAGTTGCAAGACACTAGAAGCAATATATGCAAAATGAAGAGTCCAAACTGAAAACACATCACTGATATGAGACGTCAAATCAGCCTGGTTATCTTCTTTCTCACTAGCAGAAGTCAAACAGGAAGTGAAAAGCTAAAGAGCAGCGAGACACTCTTAGTGCTGTTTTATTACTGTACAGATCTGCGTGAGAGCCGGAAATCAGCGGGCCGCAGAGCAGCCTGCTCTCCCTGTGCTGTGCGGGGTCTGCTAGGTCCCATTTGAAGGCAGTTTTGCTTGTTGTCGTCTCTAAATTCCTCTAACTTGTGTGTGGGCCCTGCATTGGACTGGCAGGGTGTTCCCCCGCTCTGTTCCCTGTGGTGGACTAGCGTCCTGTCCAGGGTGTACCCCAGCCACACCCACGCCGAGAGTGATGTGGGGTCTCGGTGGGCTTCTCATTGGCTGCGGATGTTCCTCCGCATATTATTGGTATTTCGTATTTTACGGGTGGCAGACCCTGAATGAGAATCCACACTGTTATATTAGCTCTTAGTGTATGAATGAGGCTGCCTGTCCGGCGCGTCCCCAGCGGGCGTCCCCAGCGGGCGTCCCCAGCGGGCGTCCCCAGTGGGAGTCCCCGTGCAGCAGAGGCAGGCTCTCAGCCAAGATGGACGGTTAGATGGTCATAAGGTAGCGTCCGACGTGCCGTCCTGCAAACGATACTGTGTCACGTCAGCTCCTATTACCTGACGTTTTTTTGGTGTTCGTTTCAGGTGAAGTTGGGTATGAACTAGATGATAAATAAATGCACAAAGGCAGATGTTTACAGTGAGTAAAGTGCAAAAGTTCCTCTCAGATCAGGGCCTGGGGTTCTGTGGTGGAGAGAGAAGCTGTTCCTGACTCCTCTGGCCTGGAAATGGAGACTGTTTAGCCATTTAAAGTCTGGAATGTTTTGGGATGTTTTTGCAGTGTCTCCTCCAATGGATCTGAGCTGTCCTTAGGGAGTCGACCCGCACACCTGTCTTCCCATAGGAACTCATCGCCATAAACTTAAGCTGTCACGCATAAATCTGTAACAGTAACTGCTGTACCATACTACAGCAAAACTGTTAAATGATGCAAAAAATGTATCTTTCCCTGTCAGTGTCAAATGCACCTGTGACACGGGCAGGCCCAGGAGAGAGTGGGTGTGCGTAGTCTGGTTTAGGGTGGTGGTCCGGTCGTGGGACATTAATGATGATGTCATCACGGTACATCAGTCGTATCAGAGCTGGTGAGTCACGAATCGACATCATGCTGCTTAGTTAAGGCCGACAAGCCAACTGTTAACATCCTCCATATTCATCATGAATTATTATTCATAATAAATTAGACTGGAAGAATCTGTTGTCGCGGAAGATGATAGCTGGGGGGAAAAAAAACCCAAAACAGATGTGGAGAATTCAGATGTTTTGCTGTGCCTGGTGCAGATTTACCGCACGCGTGCCACAGCCGAAATGAGCCGGAATGGTGTGGGGAGGCTGTGCGTACCTTACCGAAAAGGTGCACTTTTTCTGGAAACGGTGACTGCTTTAGCTTTATATAAAAAATAAAAAAAGGTAAAATTTTAGCTGTATGTGAACTGACAGTTCAATGGAACTGGTTTAGTCATTTTTTGATACTTAGGCCCTGAGTTGCTTGAAGCCCATTTAAGTGGGTTGCATAAGATTGCATAAGATTGTGGTAGCTGCTGCATGATTGCGGTGGCTGGGATTATATACGTGGGTGTGCTTCTGTGTCATTTGCATCTGTTTTGTCACGCCTGCAGCTGTACCTTATGTGTATGTATGTGCAGGCTGTCTACAAACCAGAGAATAAACACATTAATTTAAATGCTTGGCAATTAAACACTTAGGGTGTGCTCACCCTTGACCCAGTTGCCTTGTGCTGTGCCCAAGCATGATCGCCCCCCACCACCCCCCTGACTCCCCCGCTGGTCTGCGCTCACATTGTACTTAATGATCCTGGCCCAAGCACGCTTTTATCATCACGGTGCGACTTTTTTGTGTTGATAAAAACATCGGAAAGAAAGCCCTGTCTCACAGCAGAATAGAGTTCATGATTAATGTACTAATTTTGTGGCTTATTTGGAGTCATTTTTCGCACAGTGACACAGCCCTCTTATAGATTTATCGAGAATGCACTGCAGTGATTTTTATTTACTCATCCTCTATTTTTCTAAATATTTCTGAGTTTTTGTGTGTTGCATCCAGTTGCTCCAGCAAAACATTACACCTCTGTCGTAGAGCAAAATGATCCTTTTGCCTCCATGTTTGTTCAATGTTTGTCGCTACCTGATATGTACAACCTGCCCAATCCGTTCCTTCCGGGTCCGATTTATATATAGTGTACATGTGCACATGCGTGCACTAGTTATTTCATTGATGTCATGCCTGCTTTCTGTGGTCAGGCACAGTACACACCTATTCTGATGGCTAACCATGCCCTGGCCCACTTGATGAGGTTTGGTGAACCATGCACGGAGTGCTCACACTAATTAAACGAACTAGCCTTCGGGGGTCAAACATTCTCGGGTATGGTATGGATTGCCAAGTATGACAATACCCTTAAGAACAGCGGCTATTCTGAACTGATCAGTTATGCACTGAAAGAACACCTTGGTTAGAAATTGAGGTGTGACCCCAATAATGGGTCTGATCAGTGACCCACTGTTGGCGAGAACCTTTCACTCTGTTCGCTTCAGCTAGTCGTGATTGAGTGAGCAGCCTGTCGTAATCGGGCTGTGACACCAAGGGCAATTCTAATGAGAGAGGAAAGCTGAAAGTTAATGCAGTCATAGTCTCGCACGAGTGTCGTATTTCTGACGCCCTAAAGTGCGTGTGTCTGATTATAGATATAGACATAACTGGTATCGCGCCAAGGAGGTCATGAACCTTAATGAGATTAAATGAATTTCGAGACGTTATACTACCATTAATGTGAGGTGCAAAACAAGCAGACAAAAAAAGGCAAATCTCTTCTGAATTATAATGTATTACAAATGCATTTCAAATGTTTGCTGTACCCTTTAAAGAAATAAGACAATGTCACGGTAATTCCAGTGTGCATATTTCAGAATAGTGCAGAATTTGTGTGCATTGTGTGCAGTAGATGATCTTTTGCTGTAAAATTTGACGCCGTGCCTGACACCGGAAAATATGAAGAAGATTGTGAAGATTAGGGATTGTTGTTCCTCTCTAAAAATTGTCTGAATTGCTTTGGTATGTGTTTATTATCAAAGGGTTTAATCTGGAACATACTGCCAACTTTTATTGAAACAGCAACAGTTAACTTGATGCCACAATTACCGATTAGAGGCTGCGTGTTATTGGATGAGCAATAGAATAAGTGTAAGTAATTGGTCTGGCCCACCGGCCAATCAGGAGGATGTCCACTCCTGTGAGTGAATGCCCAATATTGGGGATAAGAACTGAATGCCTTTCATTCAGCTCTGGTTGTACAATTGTCCGTGCATCATTGAGCACGAGTGGCCATCTTTTTTCAACTCTCCTCCACACACCAGCATGAGAGGATGCGTTGGGGTCACACAGCTGGAGTAATTGGTGCGGTGGTTTATTAATGTGTAGGAGAGAAGCAGCATCTTGTTGTCTCTGGAGGCTCCAACTTGAAGCATCTCTGTCACAAGGCTTCCTCCGGTGTCAATGCCGGCGGCATAAATAAGAAGTGACATGAGCAGCCTCTTCGCCATGGACACGCCGTGGGTTTTAAACCCCGAAAAGGACATGCCCTTTTCACCAAATAGACAATGATATTTCAGGACACTGGATAAATAAGAGACCTTGGGGCATAATTAGGTCCTGTTTTCACTCCTAAAACCCTCTTTGAGTGTGGAGACACCCTAAAATACCCTGCGTTGGTTTGGAGGCCGCTGGGGTGACTTCTACGACTCTCTGCCTTGAGTTCAGCCTCAGTCTCAGTCAGTCAGCTCAGCAGGTGGTGACCCAGTGGCCCAAAAACCCAGGCAGAAAGGAAACATCGCTAACTAATCTGGAAGGTTTGATTGCGTCGGGTTAATGTCGGGACACAATAATTCCTGCAGGTGAAATGAGCCCGAAACTGTGAAAGTGAGCCCAGGCTCACTTAATTGATTATTGATTGCGATTATTATCCGGACAAAGCGGCGCTTTGCAGTCCTCTGAAAGCGAGCGTGGCAGAGTGTGCGTAGCCGGCCAAGACTCTCCGGGAAGGGGAAGCGTAAGTGTTTGATGGGAACACTTCCCTTATTTTCATGTTCCCCTGCGTTTACCGGCTTTAAGAGGCTGCTTTGTGAGCACAGGGAGGAGCAGATAAGTAGGCCGTCCGCTTGCGAAGCAGAGGCATCGCTCTCCTTCTCGTCTAGCTCCTGTAATTCCCTCTTGCTCTTTGTGGAAGGAGACGACCAGAACAATGGCACACATTCACGTCGCCTGGGTTATTGGATCGGACAAAAACCAGGCGCACAGATTACCCCTTTGTGGCCCAGAGCTAAGGTGAAATACAGGAATATGTCTCCTCTGTCCTGAAGCACTCGTTTGCAAAGCCGTCTTGCACTACAATTCTCAAGATAATGGCGATCTAGCAGATGTAAGCTTCACAGTTCCAATATTCTGTAGATGCTCCACTGCTGCTTGGTCTGATAGGGCTGTGATAAGGCTGTGATAAAAAAAGAAGAGTTCAGTTATTTCCTCCTCTGAAGTCCTCTATATGATATCCATTATAAAATATCTATTATCTATTTTAAGGTCTTCCGGTGTCTTATGTTGCTGTTAAAATTTAAAAACTCTGATGCTAATATTTGATGCTGATATTGAAGTCTGAATAGAAGAGGCTTTGTGGTTTGAGACCTGATCCAGCTCTTCCCCTTCCACCTATGGTGGCGTAACCCACTCTGCCGGAATCGCCTACCTGCCCCCTTTAGCCGGCACTGGTTGACTTGACCGAACGTTTGTTTAGATGCAAACCTACATCTTCTCCTGACATCCCTTTCACCCGAGCTGTAGAAGCCTCTCACTTCATAGACATCAGAGATGCTTGTGAGGTACATCTGTAGGGCTAATTCTGTGGCCCATAATGCATCTCTCCAGTGAAGGTAAATAGCTATGAGGGTAAATAGCTAACGCGTGCAGAGTGATACAGCATATTTGCTTCATCACTTATAACACAAATTCCATCCTGAGTAACAGTTCATTAGAGGCTGACCCAATGATATCAGTTAACAACTTAGCTTCCCTGACTGTACCCTATTAATGTCCTTAAATTATACATTTAAAAGAATCCTACAAGACTACAGTCTATCTTGGCTCACTGCTCCCAGTTTAATGTCTTCTTCCTTAGTCCAAAAACAATATTCGACATGAGCAAGCTGTTTGCTTTTGGTGTAGGGCAGCCAATTTACATTTGATGCAGTGCGGAGTAATTTCCTGTAGTACTTGTTTTTGTTTCACAGTCTGAATGCTAAGATGCTAATCGACAGATGACATAGGGGTCTCAGGGCTTAAGGTCGCCGCCGGTAAGCGAGAAACTCAGCGAGTCATTTAATGCCACCTGAAAAGCTTCAGGGAAGTGTAATGTTCTCCATCCATCGCAAGCGGATACAGTCCTACTAAAGAAAAGATACACGAGATAGCAAATTATTGTTATAAAAATATCCAAAGACGCATGAAAAAATAGCACATTTGTTATTTCCAGCAGATAGCTGATAGTATCTGAAAAAGAGCTCTTCCTCTTATTGTTGTGAAAACCACCAAGTTTGGGCCATTCCAGAAGCTTCCATATCTCTCATGGGAATTCCATGACCCCGCAGCTATAAATTCTGCCGACACTATGCAGCTGTATTTAAGAAATATTACTTTCACCAAGGTAGATGTGTTATTATACATTTATATTTTTCACAGTGGTCCCACATACTGTTTTGATAGCCGTGACAGGCAGACATTCCAGCAGCTTCCGTGCAATGAAAGCAGTGGCTTTCAGCCTGGGGGGGGGGTCGAGCAATATGGGGGGCAGTCTGCTGTCCTTTCTCTTGTGACCATAATGTGACATGGAGGAGGGCTCTTTGCAGTTGGAGGGGGGGCACACCCCCCCCAGCGTCCTCCACCGTGAACTCCAGAACACCCCCACCCCCCCAGAGCTCGGACTGTCTTCCAGCGTGTTTTTTTACTTCTTGGCTGGGATTGCAGTGAACAGACTGTTTCCATCGCAGAGTCCCGCCGGAGCAGCAGATTTGGTCCCCGGCCCTACACCGCACCGTGCCCCCCCCCCACCGCTAGAGCCGTGGCGTGACCTTTTCTCGGAAAGAGAGACAGGGTAATACTACGACTGCCCCAATTTTCAGACACTATTACCACATGCATAAATATGTTTATGAATCCCCTGTGAATGTAAATCCGATTTATTAAAGATGGTGATGGACTGATACAATTTCAATAATATGACCATTATGCATGTCTGTGTGGAAATTTCGGCTTGCCCCTGTAACCTGTCTCACAGTGCTGGAGTTAATGCTGCTCACAGGGTACGCTTTCTGTTGGCCAGCCTGGCCATATTCCAAGGCCTCTGGGCATTAATGAATCACTGGGATCGTATGCTTGAGCTGAAATCGAAGTGACTTTCCTTTGGAAGCTTGAGCGGTGTATCTGTTCTTATTTGGTGATCTGCTTGTTACAATGGTTTCCAGCAGATTAGCGGCTGTGGTGACAACTGGGGACTGAAATGTCACCTCGTCAGAAGGAAGGGGGGAGGATTTTAGCTCCTGGCTGAGAGCAGCAGCACGTAAAAGAGGTGCAACTGAGGGAGGCTTAATCAACAAGATTCTCTCTCCCTCGCTATCTTTCCGTCACTCTGTCTGTCTCTCTACTCAATCTCTGTTACTTGCCCTCTGTCTCTCACTTATTCCCCCTTGTTTTTATTTATTATTGTTCTTTCTGTTCTTTCAGCTCAGAGTAATCAAAACATTATTGTTCATTGTGTCAGCTTTTAATAATGCTTGCAATATGCATCAAAGATGTACATTGAGTTAGATAAAGACTGTGTGAATCGGAAATGAGTTTAGACGAGTTACGTGTCTCGTCGCGACTAGGCCACCAGCTGTGACACTCAGCGGTGACAAACGGCTCCGTAGCTGGACAATAACAAGTCAAAATATGAGTCGGGGGCCGATTGCTCGTCAGTATTCTGATCCCAGTGAATGCGGGGGCTAAAGAGCGACGCCTTTGGTGTGGGGGGGTCATCACAGGACCACGTTTTACAGAGCTGCTGAATCTTAAAGGGCACCTTTCCTGAGAAATCTGCGTTACATTTACTTTTTTTCGCGGATGCTTTTGTCCGAAGCGACGTACAAGTGGGGCAAATAGCGCATTGTTAACGAAGGACTGTCTAGGAGCTTCCGATGAATGCACTGTTACGAGTCTATGCAGCATCCGAGCAAGAGCTATGCAACATCTCCCCGCAAAGCACGAGCCTGGTGAGACCAGACCACCAGAGGTGCAAGGAATCAACTGTGAAATCTGGTGAGAGTCCGTGCTGTCCGGAATGCTTTCAGATTCACATTTCAGATTTCATTTATGCAGCTTGTAGATGTTGTAGATGGTTCCTGGCATGTTCCTGGGTTATATTTCCACTCAGGTTCTCCTCAGATGCTCCTGGATGATCACAGTGTGAGCGGGCAGCCGTTCTGGTGAGCCAAGAGGTGCCACTAGTGTTGTTTCACTAGTACTACCGGCTTGTTCTGGAATGAAAGTATACCCAGCAAGGGGGCATGTTTGTGGTGTCACGTGACACAAGTTAACGCGTCTTATGGCTTCCAGCGTAACAGCTATCCAGCCGTCTTCCGTACTATTTACCCGAGACGTAATGGAGCCTGGAGCCTATCCCAGGAATCGCAGGTTTCAGACACGGGACTCTTAGTGTGGGTCGCCAGGTATGCTCAGGACACACTCGCTCACACACGTACTCACACCATGGGCAATTCAGAGACGCCACATACGATCAGCCATCTTCCAACCACATACCCAGTGCAGGGTAAAAGGGTTATTTGTTTATGTAGTAAAATTAAATTGATTTTGGAATACTTCAAAGTATACTCTGTAGCTGAATGCTTTAATGCCAAAAAAAGTTAGCATAGCAACGTACGGTTGGAGTTCCCCCAGTCTGGATTGAAATGGTGTGCTTGAATATGTATGTACCTGAGATGTGCTCCCCGGGATACACTGGCATCCCACCCAGGGGGTGCCCTGATTCTGAGATAGGCTCAGGACCACTGTGACCCCGATTAATAGACAGTTATAGGAGAGACAGGGCCGCCCAGTGATTGAGTTGGGCTCGGCCTGCTCCTCATGTGCAAACTGTGTCACAGTCTGGTGTAGCAATGAGAAATTGGGTTGCTTCTGCCCAGAGACGGGAATCGGCACTAGTCCCGGAGCGTACAGCCTCATTAACCTTTTAATCCAAGGCCCCTAGCAATGGGCCCTCCCATGCCCCAAGATACAGCTAAGCTATTAATGTCAAGACAGTCATTCCCAAAAACAACATTCTTGATGTGTTTTGTACACCCTTCTTGGATTCCAGAAAAAAATCCACAAGTACGGATCACTCAGACTCAAAGTATTTTGTGGTGCGTATGGCTCAGTAGGTTAGAAATCTATGTCCGGAAGGTTGTGAGTTTGGATCCCTTGGCTGGCAGAGTAATCACAGCACTGTTGGCCCTTGAGCGAGGCCCTTAACCCCAACTGCTCCAGGTAGGCTGGTTCCTGGCTCATCCCTGCTCTCCAAGGCCAAGCTCTCCTCACTTAAAAGGTTGACGTATGGAGATGATTATAGGGATGCTATTGGGATACAGGTTTCTAAGGAGATCCCAGTCTCCAGCATTCAATACAGACCGCTTGCTCAAAAGGCTGGTAAGGTGCCTGTGTGCAGACTCCCTCTGTTCCATCCAGGGTGACTTGCTGCAACTTGACAAATGTTCACCTTCTTCAAAGATACAGGTAGTCCCCGGGGTTCGGAATGTCTGATATATGGACAACTTGTGCTTACAAACGGACTACCATGAAGCCTTTTATAATAAAAATGGTAGTAAAATACTTTGGCTTGTAATAACAACACTACTCCGTGTCCCTCCTGAAAACATTGCATTGCATTTTATCAGCTCAAGGTATGGTAGAGTACAGTAAATATGTGCTGTATACTTCTATATATGAACCATTTGTACCTGTTCCCTGTTTGTTACCTACAAATTTGTCTTACAGCCTTTGGGAACAGATCGTGTTTGTAACCGGGGACCTGTACTGTACTGACTTTTTTTCTGAGACTAAAAACTGCAGCATAAAAGAAGGTGGATATCTCAGCTCCAGCAGGATAAATGTATGGATGGATATATTTGATTGAAAAAGTACTCCCATTTTTTATTAAGAAGCTTACATAATCCATCTTCCACGCTGCTTATTCAGTACGGAGTCACGGCCTGTTTCAAAATCCTAGGGCACTCATGTGTGGATTTGGCTAATTCTAAAAGTGAGTTTGAGATCAAACTCCCTACAATATGTGAGTAATGAATAGATGAGAAGCTGAGAAGCACCAGTGGTGCCTTTGGTGGGCGTTTGGGCAGCAGTGCGGAGTGGACTCAGCATGGATACAGCATGGTATGTTGTCTGGGGTTCTGCATGCCTTCTGTTTCGGCTTATCTTCGCTCGCGGCATTTCGTCCTGCTTGTGCCAGTCCTACGGAGGAGGACACGGCTCTCTGCCGCTCCTTTTCCTTTTATCTCGTTGCTTAGCAAATATTCTTTATCTGCAGTGACCGTTTATACAGTGTTTACTTTGGCCTGTTTTTTTTTACCGTCTGGTACTTTGCTGAAGAACCTTTAAGTATCTTTTTGGTTAGGCACTAGCTACTACTTTAATGGCTAGCACGATTTAACCGTTACGATATCTGCTAGTCTTTACCTGTAATATACTTCTTCAGACAAGTCTAGTCACACGGTGACGAATTCCTCAAATTGTTGCTACATGTAGAAACGTCCTCGTACAATTCTTATTACTATTATTTTTTGGTTGCAAATTTCATGCCAAAGTAGCTGGTTTTTAACTTTATTATTTTATACATGGAGTATTTTTACACTAGCTAAATCTTGAGCTGACTTAATGTTCAACAGGTTGATTAATGCAAACATTTACCATAGGAGTTAAGACTAAATCGAAGCCAGGTTTTTGTTGATCTGTAAGGTTGACTGAGCCTTAATTTCATGCCGGGCGTTAGCCCACCGAGGTGTCTGAGATCCTCATGCTTTGAAGGACTCGTTTCAGTCTGCGTGTTTATAACAGGCAGGGTGACACTTCAGCAAGGTGCCAAAGATGGTGAACGGAAAGCATTTGGATACTAAGTGCTGACTGTCCCTGATGAACACCTTCAGAAATTTAGGAGAACCTGATGTCCGTAACAGAATACACTGTAAGCAGATTTAGGAACAACTTCTGTGTAATTAAGGGATCTGTTTGAGGGAGTGTTTAAGAACCGGTGAATCAGCCCGGCTTGCTGGAGATTCTGGTTTCTGGTCCCACCTAGACCATTAATTACCCAATTGGATCAGTTCTTATGCTGAATACAGTAGAGTGTTCGTTCCAGATACTTGATATTTCATTATTTAGGGCAGAGGTGCCCAGCGGGGAGTCACAGAACCTCAGCTCATAAAAATGCTGTTTTCAGAATATTATTTGGATGGGAATTTGCATAGCCCAGTGTTTCCAGTGCCCACGATGCCCGAGATTTCCCTCCCTGGATTACCAGGATCTGGTGTGCCTAATTTGTAAGGGATTGAGGCACGTCTGGAAAGAAACTGCAGACCTTCGTTGTGTCTCGTCTGGCCGTCAAGCAGGGAGGGCGGGCAGGTACAGCTATGGAGAGGAGAGCTTCTCCCGAGATGGCCCCACTGTTGGAGGGGGGGGGGGATCACACTCTGGCTGCTGGCTGAGCTGTGGCTTTGAAATAGCCCACACACTATGGTGTGTTTATTCACAATATCGACGCCTCACCCAGCCAGGGCCCTTAGCCGACATCCGATGAGTCTGATCGGAACAAAGAAGCTTACCATCACCGCGATCTTTCCTGTCTGCAGTAGGACGCAGCCGGATAATGCTTTCAGCTAGCTCAGTGTGATCCGTCCCAGGGTAGAAGATGCTAACCTGTGTAAGGAAATCAAGTGGAGACAGACGGGGTAGTTGTATTTCAAAAGCTATAATTATGCAGTTGCTTTTCTCTGATGGGCCACGCTTGATTTAAAACACTTTCTTTCGTGTGTGAGATTAGCGTCAATATTTGCTACTTGGCCCCCGCCTGCCCCCCCTGCCCCGATTACATCCCCTCTCCATCCCGCCCTCGTTCCGGTCTCCTTCCATACTGGTCTGGAAAGAGCGATGTCTTCCTCTCATGCCTGTTTCTGCCCTGCCTCTTTCAGACCGCCTTCTGTCAGAAAACAAAAGATCAATTTTGTGCTGCCTAAGCTCCTCCCCGCCGCTTCCTTTCCTCGCCGGAGCCCGTCTCTTCCTCCGCCTCCTTCTCCTGGCACGCTCGCGCGCGCACACACACACACACACACACACACACACACCCTCCCTCCGTCCTCGTAAAGCGTGGTGCCTGTGTGCAAGAGTTAAACTGGGAGGGTCTAGGAGAGAGAG
>JAODKN010000016.1:16135021-16145904 GCA_026774425.1 Petrocephalus zakoni | reverse complement strand
CTTCAAATACACGGTCACTTCCATAACCGTTATACCACCACTGCCCCAACATCAGGAGGTATCAGTATAGGAATAGTTATCAACCATGGAGGGCAGTAATCGCCTGTATGAGAAACTTTGCTTGCATGAATCATATCCTAAATATTTCCGACATTGCTAATTCTAGTGGTAGATCAAAATCAAAGAGTGGGGGTTGACTTTTTGAAAGTCAAACATTTTGGGCCACCCTATTGTCCAGTGTATCCTGGTTTAGTGAGTGCTGGAGGGCCTCTCTGGGTAGGAGAAAGGGCAGGTGACGTGCCCCTCACTTTAATATAAAAGGTACTCTTGTGTGGCCTCTTAGCCAGATTTGAACCCTCAGTCCTCGGCTCTTAGCCAGACCACCTTCCCAGAAGTCATTGTCCTGTCTGTAGAACAGATGCACATCTTTTTTTCTCTTTTTTCTCAAGCTGAAGTGACTGAGTTCTGGTTTGTTCATCTCTCCCAGTATCTTAAAACCGCAAGCCCCAAATAAAGACCTTGTATCATCCATATGACATGGATCTGCTCATTTTACCTGTTGTAAAGCTTTCATCCATTCATGTTCTATAATCTGTTATGCAGTGTAGGGTCACAGCGCGGCGTCTAGAATCTGTCCCAGAAAGCTCAGGACATGAGGCACTGGACACCAAGGCTGGGAGGCCACTCACATCCATTGCTACCTGTTTTGGGGGTTGTAGGGGAATCACAGGGAGCCCGTGCAAACTCCACACATACTGAGCTGGGGTGTGCTTGGGAAGATGATGAGGTTAGGACATTGTGGGCTGTTTCCATAGTAACCTGACATTGTATGGATCTGACCTGTGCTATCTGTGCAGGAATATTCTGGGCAATGCAGTGGATCTGAGCTATTAACATGAACACAGTTGTTGACTTTTCTAATTGCCCAGCTGTTTTTTTTTCTTGGTGAACCATCTGGAAAAGTATTTCTCAATAGCTTTCTTGTTCCTAAAAATGGGTGGTTTCTAATCCCATTCTAGTGCCCCTGCTTGCCCAGTATAATATACCCTTATTTACTCCAAAGAAAGAATATGTCACTTCTCAGAGCAAAACACTTACAATTACTTTCTCTGATCATTTATTGGATACTCTATTTAAATGTTTTAAAGGCCAGAGACATCAGCGCTCATCAGTGGCAGATGTTGCGGAGCACTTCAAGGCATTCATGGGGTCAACTGGGAAGCTGGGAGCGGGAAGAGGTTGGAGATAAAGGAGTTGTTGAATGGGACGAGGGGATGGGCGACTGGGAGTGGGAATGACGGCCACATGTGAGGCAGACGGCCAGGGGCTTCCATGCCAGCGAGAGAGAGCGAGCGAGGCTGGTGGCACCAAAAACCCGCCCAAGATGGTTTTCAGGAGGCTGAAGATGTAGCACCATCTGTTCCATGATGGAATCCAGCAGTGCCCACAGTTGGCCCCAGTTTCCATAGCAGGCCTCAGGTAGGGTGAATAAGCCCATAGTTCGCGGGGATCAAAGACCAAAGGGTGGTGGTGGTGGTGGTGGTGGGTGGATGGTGGGGGTAAGATAATGTCATCTTTTCAGTAGGGAAAAGTCAAATTCCACATACAATGGCTTCATGCCTTCAACAGAGGACCCAGAGGACTATTCCAAATTACTGGAGACAGAGCGCACTACCTCACTAACTCACATTCAATGCCAGCAATAGGAGAAAGGGCCAGATTGAAGGCTGATCACTGTGGTCACCTCTTCCTCCCCAGAGAGATGGTGGTGCCTATACCACCTTCTCATTGTTTACACACGGCATCACTCACTGTACAGTGATATATAATGGTTCAGTACAATAAGACCTACTGTTAATCTGCTGCTATACTTAGTCATCGATCTCAATTTTAAATCTCGACTAAAGACCTTTAACTTCAGTTTAGCTTACCCGCAACTTACTACGTAACGTAACATACTGCAACTATGGCTGCTGGTGCCACTGTGCATGCCATTCTTATCTATATGCTTGTCCATTAATGTGTCTATGCATGATCTAATCCCCCCCCTCCCCCCAGGCTCTCCACCTTCCCACATGTCTGGATGGTGCCTGGGTCCTCCTGAGCTGGAGTCCTGGTTCAGACCCATGGAAGACTGACATTGTGTATGTGACCTAGGAACTGTAACATCGTGGGTGCAGCCTTCAATCTGCCACCCTACACAGGCTGGCAAGGAGAACTGACTCATCCATGGACTTTGGCTTTGACTTTAATCACCGTTTACACCTCGCTTTTAGCAAACAAGCCCACTCTTCCTTTTTCTACAATGGTTCCTCTCCTCCATTGTCACCTTTGTTCGCTCTTCCCTTTCTCCTATTTCATCTGTTATTCTGTATAAATGATGTAGTAATGAGCATGATGTAGGAGTAAGCACTGGAACTTCACACCTCGCATCGAGTCTCCGCCATGGCTCCATATGTGTAGAGTTTGCATGTTCTCCCTGTGGGGTTTCCTCCAGGTGCTCTGGTTCTGCACCCCCATGCCCCTTCACTAGAATACAGATGGTCCAACTTACGATTTTTCGATCTTGCGATGACCATAGCGATATGCTCAGCAGGCATACGCAGCAGTGTATGTGGAACGATATGTAGACAATGTTGCAAAAGGCTCTATTCTAGTTAGTGTCATAGGAACTGCGTTATAAGTAAACTGTAATAGGTTCCAGTAATTATGCTTAAAGTACCTGCAAAAAGTAATGCTGAAACTATGTTGACTTCTCCTCGGCCCTTAAAATTTTCTGTTTTTAACTTGCTGACATGGTCATAGTAGAGAGACTTGGAGCATGTTCTCTGCACACAGATGGAGAGTGTGTTGGGGGGTGGGGGGTTTGTTTTATACAGCTGTTTACAGCTTAGTTGTTTTTGTAGAGTCCCAAATGGGTCTCGCTGGATTCAAGAGCACTTTTTCAACATTTCAGCTTGCAACTTTATTCCTTTTTTAACGTTTGTTTTCTATTAACAACATCATGGTAGATCTCTTTTCCAGGAGTACGGCCCACATGTCAATGAGGCCACTGGCAGGATTCAGTCCTGTTTGTGCAAGAAATATAAGGCTGGCAGACCCCGTCGACTGGGGGAATGTGATTTAGCTCGCCTAAGAGCCAATCCTCTCCAGTGGACATTCATCAACAGTCAACAGCAATAAGGATTGAACGATTAAACTTACACAGATATAATAATTTAGTCAGATCCAGCTGTTGGTTGCTGTATTAAAACTGCCGGAAGTGCACATCACCTGTGATGTCTAGTCATTCAGTGTTAACAGTTCATACAATACCAGTCAATAGTTTGGACACACCAATCCGCCTGCAAAGGAGAGTGATAGATTGTCGCGTCACGTGACCTGGCCACCTGACCTAAACACAGTGGCGGTGGGTTTGGAGGAGTTTGGCTGGAGAGTGATGGAAAAGAGGCCAATGAGAGCTCAGCATATGCAGTATGTGGGACCTCCTTCTGGACAGCTGGAAAAGCATCCCAGGAGGCCGCCTCATGAGCCCTACCGCGCTGGGGGGGGCCCGCCCCCCCCCCCAACAAAAAAGGATTGAGAATTTTATTTTTTTTGTGATTGTAGAAAAAGATGATAGTTTAATAAAAGTAATTATTTATTGTAAAATTTTTTGGTCAGTGCATAATTTAACAAATGTTATTTTATAATTTCGATATCTTTAAATTAATCTAAAATGTAGAAAACAGTACAAATAAACCTCTCTATGGGTAGATGTGTCCAAACTTTTGTATTGTACTGTTAATGCAAGAAATTAGACAAAGCCCCAAGGTCTTGCAAGTTTCAGCATTAATGCAGAAGCATACAGCTTGAAGTACTTACCTCAAGCTCCATGGCACCATGATGACATTCAGGATGTTCACCTTTGTGGTGAATAGGGCTACATCTGGTGTAATTTACCCACACTGCGTGTGGTGGGCATGTCTCAGCTTGGAAACCCCGGGGTCGGATATTCGCTGTCAGGTTAAGGGGCTCCTTTTCTGGATGCCCTGTCCCAGCTTTCCCGTTGATCTGAGGAGACCGTGTTGACAGGCCTCCTCATGCAGGCCTCCTGTGGCGATGATTAGCTAATAGCGCCTGCTCTCCTTCCCATGACTCCCGTAAGACAGGCAGGCCGCTTGGATGACTTGCTGTGGCCAGAAATATAGGTCAGCTCCAGATGCAGTGGCATAATTAGCCTTATATTGAAAACTGTAGAAACATGCCATGAATAAAATGAAAACTACACAAACTATTCTGAGTAAAAAAGAAGTTTTGAAAGACCCTTCTGGAACACACTGACTGATAGTTAGCAACTATTGTGCTCAACCAGAATTTTTGAATTTTTTTTTTTTAGATACTTTATTGACCCCCGTGGGGAAATTGTCTTCTCCTCACCTCCCCCAACCTTGCTCTCTGTGAGAGCAAGCCTGGCTGTGAAGGGCAGCCACCTCGAGGTGCGCCCAGGGAGCTGGGGGTTAAGGGCCTTGCTCAAGGGCCCACAGCCATGCCGAGGCTGGAACCTGAACCGGTGACCATCCGATTAACCTGCTGAGCCATACTCTGCCCCCAAATATAAAGTCCTCAATCCTTGTCCTTTATTTTGCTGATGATTTATGACTAATGGGCATTAAAATTCTCTTGTTTCCTCATAATTCTCTAAAAAGCAGCTTGGGCCTTGGCACGGGACATGGAAAGGCCGGGCCCCGTCTGCGTTTACATTCCCACAGCTACTGAAAGCCCGGTGATTTGAGGCCACCTTCTGATGGCAGCCTTGGGCTCACTCAATCACTTTCCTTCCTCTGTCTTATTCTCCTCACTGCTATAGATGCTCTCCCCGTGTAGACAGCAGAATGACCTGTCTGCCATCCAGCAGGAGTGGTCTTTGCACAGAAGCGAACGTAGAGACGTTTCCAGACTTCCCAAAGCGACCAGCCTCTAATCCACCCAGATCTGCACAGCAAGGCCCAGCCCCTGGTGGGAGGTCAGAGAACCGTGGATCCATTTCAGTAAGGAGTAGATCCACTGGCAGAAATTAATCTTTGCTTTCTTTACCTACTGATGGGGTGGTGGTATGAGGCTCTGTTTGTGGGCCAAGAGGTTGCCAGTTCAATTCCCAGCCACCACAGTGGCTCCCTGAGCAAGACCCTCAGCCCCAAGTTGCTCCAGGGAGATTGTCATCCCTGTAATGTACTATAAGTCACTCTGGGTAAGGGTGTCAGCTGAATGCAGTAAATGTACTTAGGTCACCATGGTATTCCAGCTCCCTAATACAAAATGCTTGGCCCTTAGTTTAGCTAAGTAAATGAAGACCAACTTTGGTTTGTCTTTTAATGCTATAGTGCTGTCTATGTTTGAAATCTGACTGCATTCAGTGGGTAGTTCTGAACATTTCTGTTTTTAAGGGTTGCATATCGACATGTCAATTTGCGGTCCATTCATGTCTCACTGCATACTAACAATCCATGTATGAAATGTCTCCCAGCTTTAAAGGGTCGCTCCGCTGTGGAAGAACAATCCATGCTTCACTTGGGTTCACGATTACTCAGACCTTGGCACTTCATTCTCTTTTATTACAACAGACTTTTATGTAACTGAAGCTGATCGTGTAGCTTTATTGCATTTAACTGTTAAAATGACATTTATTTGGAAGCATTAAAACAAGGTACCACAGCTGAAAAGTTAAACCACAAACTGAAGATAACAGGCTTTAATGTTCTCTTGCACAGCTAATATTAACATTACATATACAGAAAGGTACTGTAGTCCTTCATTAACTTAGCTCTAGGTAATAGGCAGTGTATTCATCCTTGACTGAACTCTATGAAGACAACTAATATTTAATGCAAAACATCTGAAGCATGTGTGAAAAGAGAAGACTTTTAAGCTCTTTTGCAATCCGACCAAAGTAGAAACATGAAGAACATCATTTCATAATTGATCCATCAATCCAACAACTTATGGAGTATGTGTGAAAAGAGAAGCCAGTTTCAGAAGGGGTCATATATTCATATGTGAGTTATAACCCAAGGTAGGTAAAAATCAACTCCAAAGAGTAAAAATCCTGAACAGGATTTAGTTTCAACCAACCAATTGAGTATTAAGAGTCTCCGTCATAGAGTGCTCATTTAGTTTGTTGAAATAAATCCTGGTCTGGATTTTTACTCTTTGGACCTGGATTACCCACCTCTGGTTATAACTAAAGGCCTACCATTGCCATAGAGGGCTGCAGATTTCAGCACTGGTGTTAGACAAAAAATCAGCTGAGGGAAGTGATGAGAAAGGCTATCAGTGAAGTGGGGCCTTGTAGGTGCTATGGGGAAGCTCTTAGCTCTTAATCCTTCCTAGCCTGCTGGACACCCATGCCAGAGAAAGCACAGGTAATTGAATAAAGGAAGCCCCAAAACGTCTTTAACAGAGCTGGATTACTCATATCCGGATGCTGGAAAAACGGCCCCACTGACTGCATTAACCGCGCTGGTCTCCAGGATGCAGCGTGCCGAGCGTCGGAGGCGGCCAGAGCCGAGAGGAAACAGGAAGGCCGACTGTAAGCCACATCTACCACAGCGGCAGGTGGTGTAGTAGTTAGGCTGATTTTAGTAGGAGGTTTCAGGGACAATCCTCTCGCTATATCCTGCCCTTGGGCCCAGATTCTTTACATTTTAAGAGAGGCTCCAATGAGTCTCCCATTATGAAAGGGTATGGTGTAGAACTGTAAGATATTGTAAGTCATTCGTTCTTGCCTGGGAACGTTTCCTGAATGTTCACAGCCATTCAACTGCAGCCAAGATGAACTGGAAATGAAAAAAGCAGCCATGACTTTGTACTATATGTCCAGAGGGTGAAAAGTTTGCGTGTATTTCTGATGTCATCCAAATACACTGGACAGGCGTTTTTGGGAACCATCTGCGAAGCACGCTTAAATTATGTCACTAAATGGTACCATTTATCTTCAATATCCATAACAAGGTAAGATTTTATAGACTGTAATATTCAGAGATTTCAGAATTAATTTATGGATCAATAAATGTATTAAAAATGTCTTTGAGTACAGGTGACATGGTGGTGCAGTGGTTAGCACTGTTGCCTCACACCTCTGGGACCAGGGTTTGGTCTCCACCATGGCTCCATATGTGTGGAGTTCTTTCATGTGCATGTTCTCTCTGTGTTGTGGGGTTTGCTCCCACAGTCCAAAAATGTGCTGTGGCTAGTACCGGCTAAGTTCAACCAATTCGGATGAGCTGTGCATTCTGGGAAGCCTCTCTGCACACTGTGGTTTTATTGAGCTGTTAGCACTTGTGGCCTTCCTGTTAGCTTTAAGCCTGGCCATTCTCCTCTGTTTTCTTCCATCAACAAAGTGTTTTTGCCCACAGAACTGCCGCTGTCTGGATGTTTATTGCTTAATGCACCATTATCTGTAAACTCTGTAGTACTGTATGTAAGGGTCACAGGAAGGACCACCACACCTTGCACCACTGACAACACT
Source organism: Petrocephalus zakoni (assembly GCA_026774425.1). Classification (NCBI taxonomy): domain Eukaryota; kingdom Metazoa; phylum Chordata; class Actinopteri; order Osteoglossiformes; family Mormyridae; genus Petrocephalus; species Petrocephalus zakoni. Next base: position 16,138,397 of record JAODKN010000016.1, on the reverse strand, counting down.
ACATTCTGAATCAGTTACATCACACATCTTAGCTGGAACAGAATTCTTTGCCAAACAGTTACTGGACATCTTGACCCCATTTGCAGTGTTAGACAATGCTGTAGCAGTATTACAGAATTAGCAGCGCGATCACTGCGGAGATGGTGAGTGTACGTCTGTATATATTTAGTTGCAGTTACATGTTTTTCTTTACGGAGGATGGGGCTCCCTTCATAATTTAATTATGCAAGTTATTTATTGAGATACACAATAATGAAAATGTCCGGACATGTGAAAAAGACATTACAGTCGCTTTTCTGTCCAGGTGGCCTCTGGCCGTGTCAGACGGCTCACACTGTAGCACGTGCTCCTCATCAGAAGGCGCCATCTAGTGGGTGGTGTGAGAATAGGCCATGTGACCTCCGCCCTGCTCCCTCCTCTCTAAAATGATTTCTGCAGCATCTGAACTGATGATTATAACATCTCTGTATCCTCCAGAAGGATGGTGGGCCAGCGTGCAGAAGGAAATACAGCACACACCTCATTTGCACAGATCCAGCAGGGCCAATGCCAAGGAGGCACCAAATATCACGGGGAAATATAATCACCCTGCAGCCTTCAGAACTGAATAATCACTCATTGCTGCACCACACAGACGGTTCAGATTCTCTGTATGAAATGTAACCCACAGTACAGAGATAATAATCCCCCTTGAGCCACCAGGTAATGAAGTGGATAAAGCACCGGTGTGACGGCCCGACAGCGGAGGAGAAACCAGACCAGAAGAAGTGGGCCTCTGGACCCCTGCGTAATGCTGTTACCCTGCGGATGACCTGGGACTCCAGCAGAAATGGAAAGTTTAGTCATTACAGCGGGGTTTCACATTCCTGGGCATGACGTTATTTATGAAATCTGGATATCTCTCTCAAGATCAGCCAAGGGTGCTGGCCCTTTCTTGTTGAGCTCACTTGGAAGGCAAGTTGTTTAAGTTCAAGGGGAAGTCCTGGCTTGAGAGCATAATTGTTCGTTGGAAATCCTTAAGGACACTGGGATACATACTCAGGGCTTTGTTTTTTATCCAAAAAGTGTGAAAATAGTGCCAAAGCAATATCATGTAGGAGAAGAATCCGCTACCATGGCTGATAGCAGGGTGATAAGAGACCCAGAGACCTGATCTGTCCGAGTACTAGCAAACTCGGAGCATGGTTGTGAAAACATCAGAGCTAAAAAAAATCATTCAGGGTTTCATTCATTTGGCTCTTCAGGTTCCTGATGTGCCTGCTTACCACTACGGAAGCTTATTGATGGAGTATTTGCATTTATGTCTGCAGACTTAGTGATTAATTGACGCTATTCTCCTTTCGTTTGCTTAATTCGTGAGCATTTGTCATCTCTAGAAGAGGAATCAGGTTGAGATCTGCTCTAGTGTGAGTAATGTTTTCTGGTGATGCACTTTCCAAGGAGATGATCATTCCCTGGAAATTCTGTACTTAATTAGGTCAGAGGATGTCTATTAAACTACTGGGTAGGAGGTTAGTGCTATGGAGTGATGCAGGATACCTTCTAATACATTTAATCAATATGGTTTTAAGAGCAACATTTTCTGTTTAAGATACTATGTCACAAATGCAGCAAAACTTTTTTTCAGGTAAAACATTTCCAGTCAGAGTTAAATGTCACATGCAATATTACAAGTCAGAAGTAACATTATAAATAAATGCAGTGGTTGAACCATAGTGGCATTCCACAGTCTGGCAGGGACCCAAAAAATTTGGAGCATAATTTAATTGGTTTGGGTTGGGGGGCCAATATGATATGCTTTCATGGGGCCCAAAATCTCTAGCTGCACCCCTGCCCATCCCATTCACATCTATGGGCAATTTGGGACACAAGGTCAGAAAACTCGAACATTAATCTGAACTGTCTGGAAGCAGCCAGCGGGAAGTTTATTTAATATAATTAAGGAATGGAGAGTCTTAGCTGACAGCCTTTGCCAAACAAAGGAAAATATGCACCCTGCCATTCGAAATATGCTGCTGAATCATTCTCAGGATGAAGGAAGACATTTCCCTGAAAAGGACTTGAGAGGTAGCACAGGCCTCAGCACTAGTTATAAAACAGAAGCCCACGGGTCTGGGCTCAGGGCTGCATTCTCAGGTATGGGTCAGGCAGACTTGCTGACAAGCTTCCTCCTTTCATAATTCGGGCAGCAAAATGCTCAAGTTTTATTTGCTTCATTATCATGGTTATTAATGCATCCTGGAATATGGCAGTTTATGTCATTAAGCAAGGGCTCATTACCAAAAACAGCACTTCACTGAAGTTTTGACTTCGGTTCTGGTTCTTAGAATTAGCTGGTTGTTGAGTTTGACATATTCATATTCTAAAGCGGCCTTTAGGTGATTACTATTTTAGCATGGGTTTGCTTTTAATGTGCCCACTTCCTGCAACCAGGAAGCAGAATGATATACTGTCAGCAGGATGGTGCATCCATACATCTTTAAGCATCCCCTTTTTAATGTTTGTTAATGGCAGCATCAATAAGCATGATTACTATAACACATATTCCACTAATATTTTCGTGATTACAGTGAAATGCTACTTGTCACTTCCTATGTAATGATTTATAGCTAAGACCGCTTAGCTGACTTTAATTTGCACTGTACCTGCAATACGCTTACCATTTTTATTTTATCCATCTGTCGTATTGATGCCTTGTGCATAGTTTCAGTTTCATACTTGACACCATTAAAGGTTCATGAAAGTCATCAGAATATCTGCGTGTGTGAGGAGGTGCTTAGCTGTTTGAGGTAACTAGCTATGTTTGACTAGTGGGACTAAAGCAGTAAGATGACAGGCAAAACAGTGAAAGAAGGAGAAATTTCAGATGGAGCCATGTAGTCTCCTGTGTAGGAGGGAGCAAAAATGTGGGCAGTCTGTGGGTCCCCGAGGACCGGGTTGGGAAGCCCTGCTCCAGCGGAAAGAGGCTAGCATCGAGGCATTCAGAGAGTCTCCATGCTAGCTTAAGTTTTCTTCTCATATGACAAAGAAAACACAATGGCAGAATGCAATCATGGAACGAATGAAGACGTTGGTTCATTAAGCTCTCAGGTAGGGCTGCAACAAGGAATCGATTAAATCGATTAAAATCGATTACTAAAAGCGTTAGTAATACACGCGAAACCGCACACACGATCGGACATGCACGATCGCACATACATGATCACCCACGCACAAGATCGCACATACACACGCTTACACACACGGACACGCTCCCATACGCACGCGCACACCCTGTCTGCCGAAACGAAACCTATTCCCCAACCCATTCTCTGTTTGCCCTGTTCTTATTTCATTGGCGAAATGCCATGTTAGGTAGCCAAGGGTGCACACTTGC